>PNEQ01001988.1:49312-65975 GCA_003012365.1 Medauroidea extradentata | reverse complement strand
AGTTAATGATTTCGACATTCTCGTCCAAGCCTACACTATCAGCCATAATTTCAAATCGTAGGCAGATAGAAAACAACACTGCCTTTGTTGGCGTAAATAGGAAACGTATTAAAGTATGTAAAAATGAAGTCTTGTACAAGGAAATTAGATTGGTGCTTGGAGGTTAGGGGCATTAAAAAGTAATGCTTCGGGACTTATTCTTTAAGGGAAGGCTTGGCATGCAGCACTTGAAATGTGAGTAGAAAATTAGCAAACATCCAGTGGCTGTCATTTCAAATTTAAAATCATTGTAACACACTATGAAGTTATCTGGTGAAGAGCTTGGTGTAACTCTGATATTCTAGAAACATGGCAACCTAACGTGTGAAGTTCCATATGCAAGACATTTTCAGTTGTTCATAATCTTTAAAATAAATAGCAATCTCAGCAATATTATCTTTTTTTTTTGGTTGCTTCTATGATTCCCAGGATATACTGTGAGTTGTCGACCAAAGTTTTGTAGTTCACGTGAAATTCTATGTCGAGTAGAAATCAGTTGAATAAAACCTCTATTTAACAAACCCCCTTACAACAAACATGTCATTTTTTGGTCCCTTGAGTTTTGTTAAATAGAGGTTTTACTGTACCGAAATATTCCGCTAGTACGAAAGAGGAACATCGTAGTGCTGCTAGTTTTAACAGTCCGCCATCTTGTGTGTTTGCCTGGCGTGTGGACTTACCAACTGAACGTTGCATATCTATGACGTCGCAAGACGCAAAATAAAAACGGAGTTCATAAACACTGTAAAGTAACTGGCCTCACCAGACCATCCTTTTTGCTTTGAGTAGGAGTATGCTCCTGGGTTAATTTTTTTTTATTGTAATTGACAATAGTAGAACTTAATTTTGTTGTTTTCGGAGATTTGAGACCGCTGAAGGCATGTCAGTGTACAACATACAGTTGCCAAAGTGTTAAGACCACCTTTTAGCCACATATTGAGGTGTAGGCCTGGGATTTGGGGCAACTAGGATGCACCTAGTTGTGGCCCATGGTAAAGAGCCACTGCCCGGCTCTGCACTCCAAGGAGCCTGGTGATTGTCCTCCCATTTTTGTGTGTGTTTGTGCTTCGAGTGGTTTTGTGTACCTGAAATATCACATCAGTTTTTTTTCTCTTCAACATAACATTTAAATAAAGTAATAATATCTACAAAAGGGGTGAACTGTACCTAATAGATCACCAGGAAACAAGAAGAACAAACATATGTAAAAATATTGTAATCTTTGTTTTTTTAAGCGTGGCAGTCGGGTAAATTATAAAAATATCAAATTTTAATTTATATAAATTTTTCTAAGGAAGTATTTCAAATGAATAACCTATTAGCTAAAACGGAATACTGTGAGGGAAGCTCACTATTATATTGAGATGTTTTTTTTTGGTAATTTAATAAGTAAGTTTGAATCATAATATGTAATCAGAGGTCAGTTATTTTAACGGTAAAATAAAATCAATGTAGCGGCATCATGTGGGGTATCAATTTAAAGATAATCAAAAACGCCAACCTTTTTCTCTCTTGTGTTTTTTTGATTAGATTGCGGGCAAAGTTTTTATTCGAGTTTTCAGTTTAGTAGTTTTATCAGCCTAGTTTGGATGCCTGGGGGGAGCGACTGGCTGGCGCCAGCCGAGAGCTGAACAAAGGTTTAGGAATGCGGGTGCTGTGCTGAAGCATTTCCAAGAAAACGACTGGCCTCTGTCAGTTGTATCACTCCGCATAGCGTGGCAATTTTGTTTATTTAATATTTAATTCCTGGCGTGAAGTTTAATAAATGTAAGCACACTGTGCAGTTTTTCTGGTTGTCAGTTTTCTTTTGTATATTTTATAAGGTATGTTTTGGCCTGAATTAACCATGGTCATTTAAAAGAGTTCCTAGCAGACAGCAGAGGAGGGGTTTCCGCTTGCCATCTTGGTGGCTTGTGACGTCCTCTTCCTCACCCCAGTTGTTGAGTGTCTCTTGTGCTAAGTGGACGTGTTTTCGGGAGCTGAAAGAGTGATGCGAAATTATGGTGGTCGTTGGACTTGGCGTCCGAGGCGAAGCTGCCTCCGCGTCGGTAATTGAGTAATCGCAATGACTTAAGCTTTTCTTTTATTTCTTTTTTATTTTTTTTTCTCGTGGAGTTCCGTGTACTGTAGCAACGATAGTAACAATGAAGAGGAGGCGAGTTACTGTTACTGCATAGTTTACGAGACCGTAATTTCGGTTTGCAGCAGCACCATTATCATTCGTCTCATGTTCCTGGGAGATGGCTTTTCGTGCAACAACGTAAATCTCATACATGTTGGGAACTCTAAGATGCCGGCCTGACAAAACGGTAGAGTTTCTGATGCACGATGCTCTGGAGGCATCCAGATTGTTTTTCTTTGCCGATTTACTGACTGCCACGCGCGCTGTGATGCTATCTACCGTGTGCAAAAAGGCTTAATAAAATCAAGTTTCTGTTCCATAGCATGCATCTCTTCATTCATTCAGGGTTTGAACCCACTATTTTCCCTGAGAAATTAGAGTGTGTTTCATACCAACTGGTGTTCAGTCGTGAGCTACGTGGAGCTGTGTGTGTGTGTCCCAATCATATTCGGTAGCTCACCGCGAGGTGGGGCCGAGTGGGGCATCATATATATATTTTGCGACACAAACGTGATGGGCAGTGAGTACCACCACAACACAGTAACGAAACTGTATCGGAAATGCAACAAAACTGTTCCGTCGTTATTGAAAATCACTCTCTACTTCCAAATATTTTAAAATGTCTGTCAGCACAGCAAAAAGAAAATAGAATTTTTTACAGTACTACTCGCAGAAGTCGATAAACTTCAAGTGAAACGGAACTTGGAAAACTACTGGATTGATCTGTTTTCTAATGACCAGAAGTACCTATTTACTGGTAAATTTGTATTCACAATTTTTACTATGTAAGTACCAGTAAATACTGCTGACCACGAAATGTGTTCCCATCAAATGAACACATTTATGCACAAAATTAGGTTGCCAAACAAAAACAACATAACCCCCAAGGTCTAGTAAGTTGTATAAATTTAGTGTTTCAGGGTTCGTACGTTAATATTTCCGCCAAAATTACTGACTTACTTTAATATAAATAGGGTCAATGGTGAAAAATGTTAGTTTAAAAAAAATTTTACCACGGGAATTTTTCTCGAGTAATGGTCTCACATACAATTTTTTGCATTGAATTTGGCAAAAAATGTGCGACGATTATGCGGTGAAATACGGTACAATAAATAGCTGTTCCATTAATAGAACCAGCAGTTGATGCAAATTGTTCTTAACAGCCGTATAAAGCTAGTGCATTATGCTGCAGCATGTTTGGAGGAAAGTTTTTTTAACAGATACTACACTAGACCCCCGATTTTACGAATACTCACGGTTCCTCGCACCGCATTTGTAAAATCGCTACCTTCGTAAATTCGATAGCGGCTTATTTTGCCCCCCCCCCCCGACCATAACAGAAAATTTTAAAATTGCATTTTTTCTGCAAACTGTCTCTAGGCCCCGACTTCCGTAGCGTTTTGCGGGAAATTAATTAACGTAATAATGTAAACATAAATTGATATCAGTAGCCAGACGTCACATTGTTGAGCGGTAGATATGACCGACCCTTGTCCCCAAAAAAAGAGAAAATCAAGATTCCGAGTGTCTTCTCTCGAGCGAATAGCCCGACTCCATAGCATTTAACGGAAAAATAAAGCAAGTGATAGTTTAAATATACAGTAGAAACTCTATGGATAGTTTTTCAAGGGACCAGAAGAAAAAAATGTGGCATGCAGACCAACTATGCATGTGGACTTGCCTTTTTTCTTGTACCTAACCTCGAAATCTGAAGTTTTACTTTATGTGCTGAGCTGACTGACACGACAAAACATAAGAAAATTCTCTACAACTTATTAATTATTACGCTAACGTAAATTACGGAGAAAAAAAAATGCGAACAGGAAATTAGGAACATTACTATCATTATTTCTTAAAGCAGTTTAAATTGAAATATTACGTAATTACGAGTGCAATTGTTAAATTACATTACCGTTACATAACCATATAAACATGCTGCACTAAAATGGAAATTATTTTAAAACCCGACTGTTTGTAATAAAACATTTTCAAAAATGTTTAGCAAATTTTAGGTTAAAGTTGCTGTTAATTGCGTTAAAAACAAAGGTAAGCGAAAGCACGTAATGTTTCCAACGTACAAACAGCGATCGATAGAGTTTGAGACAATTGATAGTGCTAGCGGTGGCAATTCTCTTCTTGCCGCCATCTTGAATTTATTGTGCCGTGAGCGCAAGCATTATACGCGATCACGGTCATTCTCCTATGGCTGCGATGTTTCTTCTGTGTACCATTTCCAAACAAGTTTAGATGTCATTTCTTCCTTCGCTATTTGTGACTCTGACATCACGTGTTTATATTGTTTTCGGATGGCAAAAACTGTAAACAGCGGGAAAAATATAATTTTGATGATGTGATTTGCAGATGTGGGAAAATTTAACATTTTGATGATGTGATACGCGGGAAAATTTAACCGTGTATTAATTTGCAAACAAACGGGACATGAAGAAAAAAGTGCAAATCGCGGGAAAACGTAAATATCGGCTGGGCATGTTTACTTTGTGGGCAGCCACGATTGTCTTTTACCGTTCGCTAGAACTATTCGTTTTAAATTTACATACTGTATGTTGAAATTAATTTTTAAAAACTATCGATACGCCTAAATTTGGTCTGTGGGACTAGATATTTTGAGCTATGGATGCGGGAAAAACGATACTTACGAAAACGATTGATGTCGACTTCTTAAACCTTGTTTTAATAGGAAAATTTTTGGGACCAACAAAAATAAACTATAGATACTGGAAAACGATGGACACGAAAATGATGCAACGAGTTTCTACTGTAAATTTATATCAATAGTGGAACAGCAAAAAACAGTGAGTAGAACGGACATGAAGATTTGGTGGCAACTTTAACTATTGTATACATAAACTGTACCTTTGACGCCAATACTGTTGCATGTCTCATCTTGTAGCTTAAACCACGCAGTCCATCTTTGTATTGTCACACAATGCTGTAGTAAATATTGTACTGTATTTGGGGTAAATTTAATTCTATTGCTGCACATAGGAGTTATTATATACGTTTAAAACTCAAATTCCAGCCAAACCTATTCTTAACACAAACTGGATTTAACATATTGTGTAAACAGACATACAATACCATGTCTAATGACATCATAGGGTCATCAACAAGACATCATAGGGTCATCAACATGACATCACTTGTTTTTACAGAGCTAAAATGCTCTTATGTTTTTCTCGAGTTATACAAAAGCAAAGTAAGACACAGTGTGGTACTGATATTCATTAAATTAAACATAATTTTAAACAAAAACACTATAAAAAAATAAGGTATCATTATATCATTGGAGTATTGTACACTACAACAAATGGCCTACTAAAGGTTAAGGGAGAAAAAACTCTTTAGTACTGAATCAGACAAATTTTAGTTTGGATTTTTCAAATTTTCAAGGAATCTCAAATACAGTTCCATGGTCAAACTCCAAGTGTAACTGACAAATTGTAATTGGGACACTTGGATAAAATATGTCATACAATTTTAACATATAAACTTGGTTTTTACTCAGCACATCCTGTTTACAAATTATATTAGCATACAATTAAAATCTGATACGTCAAGTGCACCATTGATTTCTCTTGGAGAACTGCTATAACATACATCAACCAACAAGCCTAATTACACAATTGACAAAATTGCATGTACTTTACATTTCAGCATTATAAACATAGAACTTTCTTCCAAAAACATTATATGACTCACCTTTCGAAATTGTAAGCGCAGGCGACCACTGAGATCTCAAAATATCCAAGCAAATGCTTCCATTACTATTTATGTTTGGATGATAAATTCTAGTTGTGAAAGCAACCTGCAAATAAATGTTGCATTCAATGTTAGAAAATGAGATGAATGGTACAGTCAACAACATATCACACAGGTAGTTCACAGAACACACAGTACAATCTCTGGTAAAAATTTGCTTTGAAATGATTCTTCTATTCCCGCTGTTGTGCCAAGTGGCTGACATTTGGCGACTAGTTTAGGAACTAGTAAAGGCAAAATCAACAAATGTTTGGCCGTTTACAACAACGTGAAAGTTTATATGTACAGGATGTCCAAACCGAAATGCCATAATTTGAGGGGCTGTTTAGACATAGAAATATGTTTGTTGCAGGTCTGACATACTCGTGTCCATGAAGTTACTAAATTACTGCCAAAATTTTGCATAGCCACAGTGTGGAGCATTGTGGTGTTGGTAGAAAGTCCACCAACAAAATGGGTGTTTATTCGGGAGAAGGCTCAAGCAGTTTTGTGGTACACCGAGTTCAAGTCCATAATTAAGGTCCAACTGGAATTTCGCAAGATTGCAACAAAGCTGCGCCAGATGCCAAGAAGATAAAAGCACAGCATACACCTGGAAAAACAAAGAAAAAGTCACGGAGGAGGCCGGTGGGTCTCTGATTAACAGGTCCAAATATCCTGAAGTGTTCCAACAAAGTCCACAGCAATTTGCTGAGCTTCATGAGAACTTCAAATGCCACGGGCAACCGTCCATCAGGTTTTCAGAAAGCGGCTGCACCTGTATGCATGCAACATGTAGATTATGCAGGCTCTGAAACCAGAGGACAAGCCCCAAATGGTACGACTTTGCATGTGACATGCTAGGCAGATGCGACCAGGATCCAGTTTTCTTGTCACACATCATGTTTTCTGAAGAGGCGACATTCCACATCTCGGCAACAACCAATAGGTATAACATTCACATTAGGGGGTCGGGGCACCCACATTCCTCCATGGAACATTTGCAAGACAATCCAAAGATAAACGTGCAACATGATCCTAGGACAATTTTTTTTTTTTACAGAAGACAGTCACTGTGACAGTGTACCTGGAAATGTTTGAGCAGTATGCCTTTCCCTAGGTTGAACACCTCAACCAAACCTAGTTTCAACAAGATGGTGCCCGCTCTTGACGCCACATTCCCTGGTCGTTGGGTTGGACGAGATGGCACCATTCAGTGGCCTCCACATTCCCCAAACATTACGCCCCTGGAATTTTTTTGTGGGACTACGTGAAGGACAGGGTGTGCGCCACTGCAGTACGGGACCTTTGGGTACTCCATGCACAAATTGTGGGGTCCATTGCAGCCATCACTCCAGACTTATTGGCGTGGACCTAGACAAAACTTTATTACAAGCTTAATATCCTCCATGTCATTAAAGGGGCTCATGGAAGTGTTTTGATTCTTTTAAAGAAACTTGAGACCTCAAATGTCCTATGTAAATGTAGTATTGCACCATAAACTAAAATTTAATAAAAGAAAAAGTGTAAATGATATGTAAAATCAAGGCTATAGTCTAATTAAAAAGAAACAGTTAACTTGCCACAATGATGACAAACAACACTATTTAATTTAATTTGTGTTGTGTGAAAAATTTAATCAAACCTGTTGCGATTTAACACGTACATCACATCACGCCCATGAAAGAAAAGCACTAATTGACTTTCAGCTAACAATTACGTCAATAAGAAACCAGGAACTGAACAGATATCAAATTTTGCTATTGGTTCCTGTAGTGCTCATTGTGACAAACTGCTGAACGTACAATACACATATTTTACAACTGTTTATGCACGTAAGTATAGAGAGAAACAATACTGTAAATCACGTTTACAATTTGTATAAGTTGGCAGGTATGTGGTTGGTAAGGAAGGCTTGATGAGAATGTGTCCCATTATAACAGCAGCAATTGTGAACACGTGTGTGCAGAAAATTATAGCTCAGGTCCATTTTAGGGCAAAAGGAAGCCTCAAATTACTTTATTAAGGCTTAGAGTTGAAATTTTACTCTACAATGGCTAACCGGTTGACATTTCATAAATGCCTAATGAAGCTAAAACAAAACAGGAAAGTTGTGGAGTCAAAAAGCATGTCCTTTGTGGACAGAGAAATTAATAATCTGCCTAAATTTGACTATTCTCCGTTCAATCTAAGTAGAGTTTTAGGATAAACAAAGCAAATTATAAACAAACATTTTCATTGGCTGCCGACCACCATGCACTGTGTTCTTGCATAAGAAATAGATCTTTGTCATCTGTCGTGTACATATAAATTTACTACTCCATCACTTAATTAATAAGAGAGTTTTATTAACAAATATCTATAATATACAGACGTTGCAAACACAATCTACGACACTATAGGTTTATTACTGTAATTATGGTTAGCGGACGACACGTCCGTACAGTTGATTCACGAGTTATTTAACGACTGACGTACTGTTAAACGTACGAGTTTCTTGGTATACTTGCCAGTATTTAGAGATGTAAGATACTCTGAAAATACCAAAAGTTTAGTTCAGTAATAATAACCACGGGAAAAAAAGTCAGAAATATCACAATCAGATGTTTTATTTTTTTAAAAGTATTTTTGGACATTAACGTGTCAATGTTGTGGCTACTGCGAATGGTTTCTCCGTGTATCCATTTTCCGTTCCAGTTCGTCCGAACCAAAATTCCTTGATCTATTTCGTTCCATCCTTGCGTCTGTTTATGTTTACATCGCATGTGGATTAGGTTATGTGATGCTGGACGTGAACAGTGAAAATGTCTTGCATGGTTTTTGAAACGTGGATATATGTCTTCATTACTAAACAAACTGCGGTGATGTTTATAAGGCAAGAATAAAAATCTCTCATAACATTCTTTACAATAAAAAAATAACGAATATGTGCCGTGAATTATCGACAGAGTGTTTGGTGATTTATAAAATGTGATTTTTCCAAAACGAAGTACAAAATTATCCAGGAGGACTTTAAAGTAAATTTAATCACATTCTGACAACTTTTTTTCTGCATGTAGTGCCAAATTTTCGTTACGTACCAGAATACAGTATTTGAATATGATCGTTAGTCATGGCTTGATAATTACAATTAAATTTTGAAATATACTGTAATTGCACATGATGTCAATATTTTTATTAAGTTTTCATGTAATTTTTGTTCCGTATGTCAATAACACGTACAAAATTTTCACACAATATTGTTTTAATATATAGGGCGTTGTTGTTTCCTATAATACCAACTGTACACAGTTTTGTCGGTTGGAAATAGTACGTCGGCGCGCTGCACAAATTGAGCCAATTAGAATCTAGCAAAGTGCAATGATATTACGTTATTTGTTTACTTCAGAACTCAACTTAGAGTGAACGTAGAATAGCCTAAAGCATTTGTATTAATGCCAGGGGTTCCCATTAACACAGTTTTTGGGGGTATATATTTTTTTAATCCTCAAAGGAAGCACATATTTAAAGACAGTAATATACATTGAAAATTTTTTTACCATAAAGGTAGGCGAAGATAAAGAACTGCATGATGCAAAACCCAGCATGGCTTTTTTTAATGGTTATGTAGTTGAGTTAACGGCCTCCAGGGTGCAGACAGATTGCGCAACATTGCAGTCTAGCCAGTTGCATAGCAGAAACGCGTGGTGTTGGATGTCAACACAATGAGAGAAATAGGTAAGTGTATATTCAGTTTTGAGGTAATATTTTACGTCATTAAGTGCAGTCGGTAGACAAACTATAGAAATAACAAAACTTGACTTCCTGCTCTAAGACCGCAAACAAGGCTAGTTAAATTAACTCTTTCCTATTCTTCATCCATCTTGATACAAGTAGTACGTCAGCAAAAACATTAATGTCCAGGGTAAAAACACACACCTGTATTAGCCAAGGACAGATCCAGAAGGCAGTTGGGGGTGGGGACTGCAAGTTTTATAAAGAAATATGCATTCCAGAATATTAAGTGAGGGGTCCAAGGGTCCTCCCCCAGGAAAATGTGGATTCCTAGGTGCAAAATGGTGCATTAATTTTCAACAAATCTGATGGTTTTATGATTTATCTCTTTAAGACACTAACCTCTTCAGACATTTGCCAAAAGCTTTCAGTAGCAATTTTACGAAAATCCGTAGTTCTCAGTAGTGAACGTGTGCACGAGTCAACATCAACAGTCGGAAGTCTGTGGCCACGCCTGATGTAATATGAACAATTGATTGTATGAGACTGATTATTCTAATGCGTATAAACACCTTAAGATTCATGCCGCACAAAGTGTAAACAAACTAACTACAGTAAATTCTCTCTAGTACGTCCCCCTTTTTAACGTATAATTCACTATAACATATGAAGGCGCCAGTCCCTTGAAACACCATGCAAATTAATAGGCATAATATAAATATAACGTACAATTTCCGACGGGTCTGTCCAGTAAATTCTCATTATTACGTATATTTTTGGCAATATTAACGCATTAATTCATACATAATTTCTCTGTGCGTACGCAAAAACTCAGTTTTCTATCGTTTTATTTACTATCACGTCTCCGTGAGAATTGTTTACAAACGTTTTCTTCGTATAAGGCAGCTGCAGGGTTGGTAACCATTAGAATTGAATTTTCTTCAGCGCTCAAAAAATTATCTTAGTTCCAACGTAAAATTTTACCGTATTATTAAATTTCAATTAAAGTAACGCTTTATTTTTTTAGAAAAAGAAAATTATGTTTCGTGGAAGACGTCATTCTTTGGAAATTATCCTTTACTTACAAAGTTGTGTTAAATGTAAAATTTTTTTTCGCAGTTGAAAATAATGTATTGCGACGTGCATTAGTTACGAAGATATTGCCGTTGGTTGCCTCGTCTGGCTACCAATTCTACTACGCAGTGGCCAACGACTACCGCGTGCCTTTGTTACCGCTTTTGTTTACTGTTTTGACGACCTAACCTACAATTTATTGTAAATGTAAAACGTGATCTCTCGTTGACGTGTCTAGCAACTGTCATTCAAAGTAAACAGTGCGTAATATGTAAATAGAATTAACCATTTTATCATTTCATTCCTTGTAAATGGTAGATTGCGTGATATTAAAGTGAACTGATCAGATGTCCATATCTTAATTTCATTTACAACGCTGCCGAACAATTTTGTGACGTCGCGTAAAGTTTGCATGATGGATACATGACTACGTATGTTATATTTTTATAGCTGATTTTCAGTACCATGTTGCAGCAACATTCGTTTGTAGGCTACTGCAATATAATAAATGTGCAATAAGTGAACTTTTTTTTCTTATTTAAAACTGATGAACCTGCAAATATAAGTGCCAAAAAGCATGTTGGTATCAGTATTGCAAAAAAACTTGAGATCCTACAAGCTATTGACAACTGTAAGAAGAACTGTGGTGTGGCAAAACAATTCAACATTGCACCCACAACTCTATATATACACACAGTAACATTTTTGGGGGTGAACCCTCTATAAAGTACCCCTCCATTAAGTAGTGTCTAATATTCTGGTCCCCTCAAGTACTTAATAGAGGGAATTTACTGTAGTTTGTAAATACGCTACAATTGCCAAAATGTTTCGGCAAACTAAAAACGTGAGAAACAAAACACTGTCGGTGGGCCGGAACATGGGTAAAGAAATAGCGCGTCAAACGATCCACACAGCTACAGATCAAAATACACGCCTACACAATGGAACATGCCTGTATTTACAGTCTGGCAGAAGATAATAAATCCATAGTTTATCAACATAATCCGTACTTCCATAGTTAACCACCGTAATTCGTATAAACTACGGATAGTCCGTAGTAGTTGGCACCTACGCATTTAGGGTTGCAAATCAGAAAATAATAATAAATAAAAAAAGTACAAAAAAATCAATGACGACTGTTTACACTGTCTTACTAAACATGTATATATTTATTATTAAGGGTTTATAAACCTTTAACATTGTTCACAAACATTGCAGAAAAAAATTTGATGCTGAAGAGGTTAACTCGGTCAAGCAACCTAGTCGCATGACTGAGCAAACAGACCTAACCTCCACAGGTTACTACGGCCTATTTTACTTAAAATAGTTACTGTAAAAATTATAACTCTAATAATGTGTACGCTGAGTTGTAAAATGTAGTAAATAACATTTATTGTTAGTTTTCACTTTAAATTTTAACTATTATGTACACACGTACACATACATAAAAGTTGTTCAATTTATTTGGTTTGACTATTACTTCACCTGTCTACAAAGACAGCCTGACAAGAATAAAAAAAATTGCTGGAGCCCACAGAGTTCCACTTTGGACAAGCTTTACTGTACTTAATATAAAAGTGACAACAATACATCTCAATGTTCCATAAAAACAGCAGTTTTATATTAATATTCTTGTTCAATTACCAAAAACCAATGGGAATTGACAAATATGTAAACTTACCTTTGGTGGTTTAAACGGATAATCTGTGGGAAAATGGATTGTTAAGAAGAATACCCCACCTTGGTATGGACTGTCTGGCTGCAACAAGTCAAGCACAAATTTCTAATAAGAAGGAATACTACTAACGTTCTATTATAGCTAATAAATACTAGCTATGCTAAAACATAATCGTGAACATCATCTATGTCACGGCCATGCCTTGTATTTAAAAATGGTTTTGATAATGAATTAAAAAAATAAAACCTACAGTACTTTGTTTTGAAGAATAACATTGTTTTGACACTAAATACAGTACATTTATTTATAGCCTAAGTTTTTACAGCAATAAATCTCAGTTTTTCTAGGTTTGAACCTGAAATAACACATTTTGTTTCAAAAATAAGTTACAGTAAAATCAATAAAAATATTGTGTGCAGGCAAACTATTTGTTATTTTGCAAAAAGTCTATATAGAAATGTACTATTTCACAACTGAACAGTGTCTAAAAATTTTTCAGAGATTTATGTTAAAAACATGTGTTTTCTTTGCAACAATGTAGGGGGGGGGGGGGAAGAATTGCCTTGGCTGCTTAAGGAAAGATATGTTTTTCCCACAGGTGACTTTTTGTTCCATGCAAAACTGAAGAGAGAAAAAGTACATGAAAATGGCTATGTATATTTTCCCATACTGATAGTTACATACCAAAGAGAGACAATAAAATGTAATTGGCAAGCAATTCCATCTCAATTCAGACATGGACTCATCAACTGACTATCACTGATTACGTCAAAACATTTCAGTAGTTGCAACTAGCAGAGAAAATACCTAAACTAAAAGGATTTCATCCCCACAAGGTCAAACTAAAGCGTTTCAGTCGCCAGAAACACTGTAAAGAAGAATGACCACACACTTTTGACAAAGCCAAGTTGATGAAAATCCTGCAGATCTACTGTCATTAACTATACCAAAATATTTCAACGTTGTTAATCTGCAGCTGA
Source organism: Medauroidea extradentata (assembly GCA_003012365.1). Lineage (NCBI taxonomy): Eukaryota > Metazoa > Arthropoda > Insecta > Phasmatodea > Phasmatidae > Medauroidea > Medauroidea extradentata. The sequence goes on along the minus strand of PNEQ01001988.1, from coordinate 52,609 downwards.
GAAAAGAGTCAAGCAGTCTACTTAAAATGTTGTGATTTTTTAAAATTACCTACAATCTTACATAATGTTAACCTTATTGAAATACCTGTACTATTAAGAGTCAGTGGGCCTGGCACGTGAGAAGTGCTGTAGAATGGTATGAAAAGCATTTTGTCTTGTATAACTATTAAAGATGTTCCCAATGCCTTTATCTACGAAAAGAAGTCACACTTCGGACTGTGTTGTGTACCTACGGTTTTAAAAATGTTGTCCACAAATTAAAAACATATTTACCAAGCTCCTCAAAAGTGTTAATGACTTTCACATTGCTGTAGCTAAGAAAATATCAACCGTAATTTTAAAACAAAATCATAGAAACCTTCATGGGACTTAACCACTAACTTTTCACAAATAAAATAACAGGATCATTGCTTGAAGTATGTTGAAGAACACATTCTATGAAAACACCATATGCTAGCTCAGTACTTCGCACCCAGAGGTATTGAGGCATTATACAGATGTGTTATATTCGACTTACCACAGTAACAAATCATTTTAACTATGTGGAATAACAAAGTATAAGATATCATTAGTTTAAAATTTACTTTGAACTGTAACATTTGGGTTAAACCTTAAAATATTCACTATTAGCAGAGCCAAAACTAAAAAATTTTCCTGACGGGCAAAAATACTGTTTGCTGCCCCCTCTCACTATTTGTTTACAATTTCTGTACAGTGGTAATTCGAACCTGCAGGACCTGTCGCCCCTTCAGACTGTCGCCTGGAGCAAGTGTACCCTTAGCCCATCACCCCCCTCTCCGAGACCTGGTCCTGATCACTGGCAGTCTTGTCAACTTTTATAATATGTAATGCTGTAAAACATTTCTCAATACATGATTGAAATGTGACATTTTCAGAAAATTCTAGAAGTGGTTACAAATACACTAATTGTTAATAAAAACTGGAACTAACACATTTTTCTATAATTGTCAATTACATATTGTTAATTGCATGCACTGTAGGCATACAAAATTTCTTGTAAAACTATCATTATGGCACTAGATTACATGTTGCCTGAATTACTTTTGTTGAAAATATATTATTACATACATAAAAAAATTAAAAATCAAGAAAAATTTCAAATTTTCCACAGTACATACTGATATTGTTATGAGGCTCATTCTAACTGCATCACACTGAAGTACAATACAACCCACAAAATAAAAATTCTATGGGAAGTAATTTTAATTCCACCAACAATACATTTCTTTCACTTATTGAATTTCTGTCCAATTTCAAAATTCAGTAACACATAGAAAATACTTTTGGGGGCAAAATTCTTTATTTAGAATACTTCTTACCTCCACTTGTTAAAAACTACCTTAATTTTATTATTTTTTTAAAAAATAAATCTATGACGGTAACTTGACATTATCTTCCTATCTGCTTGACTTTAGGTGGAATGACTGTGTTCCAACCAATGTAAAAACAAAGTAATCTTCTAGTGTTCAAACACCTATCCAAGATGTACAGGTGGTTATATAGGGAATTTTAGCGCAACATTAATACTAACCATTTTATTACAAGGCCTAAATCAGTCGCAAAATTATTTAGAACAAAACATTACTGTTATATTTTTACCTGTTAATTTTTTTTTTTTAATTATTGGAATTCACTATCTCAATTTTTTAATTCTTCAATTTCAAAAATTTTTTTCAATGTTTACTCTTTTATCACTTGTTGCCCCAGACTGTTATGTAGTAACCTATATAAATTTTAACAGAAACTTGTACCACAATATGCACATTTTCATTAATACTGCCATCAAAATTGAATGTATTATGCATTTATGTATTGAAACCACTAAAGCTCCGATTTTTAATTATTAAGTTGTAACTGGAAAAACCATTCCCACACTTGCATTTTCAAAAATATTTATGTATTTGTGCAATTATTCAGTCAGTAAATTATCCAGCAATGCAGGAGTACATCCATCATTTTTTGGGAGGGAGGGGAAGGAGGGTGCAATATCTAGAACTTGGGAATGTTATGAAGTAACACCCATCCCCCTCCAATAAAGTGTGGGGTCTGGGGGTTCTCTCCCAGTCTCCCGGGAACATTTTGACTTCAAGGTGCAAATTATGCTATTTAAGCAGTTTTCATCAGGGAAAAAGAAGATAAAGAAGAGAGAGAAAATAGGTTGAGGGGGAAGGGGGATGATTTGGCAAATACAGCAATTTTTAACAGTTATAATTATGCAACTAGTGGAAGAAAAACTGTAATATTACATTACAGAAATAGAACTGTTAGGTATCAAAAATTTTTCTCTCATTTTCAAGGGAAAGGGATTCTTTCAAACCCCCTCGCAGAAGCACCACTGCAGCAATGCACTTATAAGCAATGAAGTCCTTTTTATAATTTTGTGTACTTGTGTAGATGATATTTCAATACATTTATCACACATACTGACTAACCAGAAAGTTATCACATATACTGACTAATCAGAAATTTATCAAACCATAACTGACCAAAAATTTACTGCACACTAACCACATATATTTTAGAATGTAGCCAAATGGTCACACAAAAGACAGCGTAAGCAATACGGTACTTCACCGTTTCAAATATGGTGCTCATAAAATATAGGGGATATGTATTAAACTAACAGCTTTAAATTTTCACGAAAATTAACATTGCACTAATAGGTAACAGCACATTGTACTGGTGCTACACCCTTGAAATCTAAAGCTGATACATTCTTAACTAGTAACATTTCATTTACTTCTTTACCTATTGAACAAAACATTGTTAACATTCTATTAAGCATTCTGCAAATGAAATAAAATCCAAATCCTGGTATTTGTGACAACCTAACAGACTGATTTAAGCTTGCAAATTTCTTTCCCCATTAACACATGGTACTTCTTGATCACAATAGCTTCCCTTAAAGAGCATTACGTGTAAACACACAGATGTATGCAGTCCAGTATGCAGTAGCTTTTATCTACAGTTTTATCACTTTCTATCTTTTAGTTTAATCTCACAGCGATTATCAGTTCATATCAAACGGGCGAAGAATAATTGCAAACTAACTATCTGTAACACTTTCAAACTTTCAAAGCAAAATACTCTACATACACTCAAGTTCTTTTCAACCAATTTTATTACCTTATTGTAATGAAATTAAGCTTTTATGTGAATTAAAATTTGTCTGGGTTTTTCTCAAATGCCTACCCAAGAGTTGTGGCAAAACCGATAGGGATTTACATATTACACACAAGAACTTTCAGCGAAAAAAAAAAAAAAAAAAAAAAAAAA
>PNEQ01001988.1:12032-49212 GCA_003012365.1 Medauroidea extradentata | reverse complement strand
TAGTGACATTTTTACGGTTGCATGAATAATCTTCGCAAACATTTTGCTGCAGGGATACCACATTTTTACGATCACGATTTAGTTCAGCTAAGCTTTATTTAGTTAAAATTTTTGTTTAGCTGCAGAAAAATCCATTTATACTTCCAGCATCTGAACAATGTGTGAAATGACAGCTTTCTTTGCGACACGAATTTCAGAAAATTGGCAAAATTTTTATTTCAAATTTAGTTATTTGTAAATATACAAAATAATACAATGCTGTTTAATACATATCTTGATGTCGCCCATGACGCTGTTCTTAAATGTAAATTATTTCAATTCGGCAAGCCAATTGGTTTTCCTTTAACACACAAAATACTTTTATGCAAATTTGGATTTTGATGTATCATTATACAAAAGCTAAAATGCTTGAAAAATTTCATCACAGTAAAAAAATTGTCATAATGTATGGCTACAAAACAAACCATCTCATAAAAATATAAACACGACTAAAACCACTAAGATTTTCAGTGACTTGCACCCGTAAACAGAGATGATGTCTTATCAATAAATGTGCTTGCACTAGGCGGGAGGGTATTGAGGGAAAGGGTGATAATATCCATGCATGTCTGCCAACACTCAAAAACTGTAACTTGCTCTGCTATCCCTTCTATTCTTGCCACTCATCAAGATTTACATACAGCAAAAATTAAGTGCGAAAATTACCAGTGGCCACCAAAATTTAGAATGACTGGTGTATGTAAAGATGTGAAATTTGCCATGATATTTTCTTGCTACAGAGAAATCAACCTCAAGAATAAAAAAAAATCATTCCTTAACTATAACAGTTGAGAATTAGCCCACAATAAAAAACTTATCCAAACATACCTACTTTTACTAAATTGTCTCCTGCATGAGTGCCCAACATAAAAATCCATCATACAGATACTGCAATGTGCTCTACACACTTCAATTTGTCTTAACCACATGTTCCACATACCTGCAAATGACTGGCTAATCCAAATTTCTTTCAAGCTACACTTCCCTGGCATTTTCAACCAACAGTAAAAAACAAGGGGTCAATTAAAAATAAAGTCTATTAGGCCTATATTATGCAGTAACATTTGGTGCAAGCTGAATCAGAGAAAAAGTTGAAGTACCAGTGCAAAAAATTTAACCTAATTCTAAACACACTCCAGTTAATGTGTAAGAAACTACAAATTTTTCTCTAGTTTTCAAAATTTTTTCAGAGGCAATAGAAGAACGCCACAAGAAATGTTACCACCGTTGCCATATTATCAGGCATGTCTTACCCAGTGTTGCCACTTTTCAAATCATCAAATCTCTTACAAAAAACAAAAACATATCAGAACCAATGTTATATTATACTATTATTGTAAGTTTGGAGACCCGAAATCCTTTTACAAATAAGAGTCTTATCGTATGTCTGCCAACGCTGCACTGGTGTGCCTCACACTCAATATTACAGAGTTGCACAGAAATCAAAACTACACTGTTAAGGCTGGTCTACAATTGACTTGGCATGATTTAAACTCCCGTAACACACAGATTCATACAGTTAAATGAAAACCTGCAAATGCCACGGTAAAGTATCTACAGCGTGAGTGACTTTCCTTGGCAGTAAAGATTGTCATCTTTCATTTATAACACCTAGTTTTTCACGACAGTCAATGAAAATGAGAAGCATCACAGGAACTGCTGCTGTCAAATCAGGTGCTACATACATTTAAAAATGCTGCAATTGACTAGTTGTGTATACATGAATAAGTGTATTGTTTCCTGTTTTTATATCAAAATAATTTCCGTTGACCTCAATTTCCATCACACAAGGTTGTTTAGAGCATTTGAATATTGAAAATTTAGATTACTTTGTAATTGCTGCGTTAGAGCTGTTGTCTAAACAAAACTACCCGTACTACCTCCAATGTGAATTTGTACAGTACCAAAATTATGAGCTTTGGCTCATGGAATCTGAGAAATAAATTAAAAATTAAATAAAAATTATAAGAATGATGCATCCTGATACCATATTATTATATTAAATATAAACATTTGTAAAAAATCAAAACAAACTAGGTAACCAACACAAATTTGCAAAAAAAATATCCGTGCAACTATATCAAATATCTTACTTACTTTGCTCTGGTTGCCCAACCTAAAAGCATATAGCACAAATTTTTATGCCACGTTTTCTAAGCCAAGATTTTCACTGTATATGAACCTAATAAAATTGTGGCTATGCCAATTACACAGTAGATTAGCTTTCTATGAATCATTACGTGTGAAATTACTACAATAGACCTTGTCCCAAATTTCGTTACACTTCAAAACTTCATGGCCATTTATTTAAATTTGTTGCTTTTCTGCGACTTTTGTGAACTGTAGACACAAAGACGTATCTTTTAACTGTTATGGCCTTTTCTGTCTGATGATTGCTATTGTATTTATCTAAATTTTACGCACTTGATAGCATGTGTTACCGTAAAAAAATCACACTTTCTTTTTAGTACTCCTGTTGTCTATTTGTAAATGGCTATAAAGTTTCTCCCTCAAGTAGTTTATATTTTCAGTTATAGCAGTTTTTCCTTACCTCTTTAATGGTGTACTGCCATCTTAACTTACAGTATTTTCCCTACTACAAGCACTCTCGAACACGTATCAACATTTCTGACATTTCATGCCCAAAATGTTAAGTCTGGTACACTTTTATACATTGTTAGCATGTAAATTACAGAATGAAATAGAAATGTTGATATGCAATCAGAAATGCTTATAACAAAGGAAAATATTGTAAATAGAAAAAGATAATGCAGCATTGCCATTAACAGATTTTGCTCAACACTTAAAGAGCAATGATTTCAACGTGGGTGAGGATGATCTGAGAAGCAGCTACACAAGAAAAAAGAGGCTACAGAAACAGGATATCATCAGAAAACCTGCAACTAGCGCAGTCAAGGCCCAGACATGGACCACGTGGTGAGAGGTGAGCAACCTATTCGCTGTACCAACTGCAGCCCCTATTATTCGCTGTACCAACTGCAGCCCCTATTTGAATCAGGGTTCTTACAGCAACATACAATTAAAATCCAAGGACTTTCAAGGACTGTCTACTAACATTTCAAGGACCGCAGTAAACTGCATTCGATACGCCAAATTTTTATTTGAATGTTTAAGGTTTTATTTGTAACATATCTATTACGGTTTCTTCACGTTCGCTGCACCCCCCCCCCCCCCCCACAATAGAACTGAAGTTCACCAGTGGTAAATTTACCAGAATTTTTCAATTTCATTTAAAATTAAAACCTTCATATTTAAAGAAACTCCTTCATATTTATTATTAAAAAGTTTCATGAAAATAAATGACACTGAATCACAAAATAAGTACTTTTTAAAGAGAGATATTTAATTTTCAAAAAAAATTCAGTTTGTTACCGGTTCTAATGTAAACAAATATGGCTGATGTCATGCTTCTGCTTAAGTATTAGCACACAATAGAGTATTTTATTCTAATTACAGGTATTAAAATTACCACAAATTATATACTGTAACTGAATAAATACAAAATTACTAAGTGTAGTGAAATATTGTCTGTCACTAACTGCGCAACTTACAGTGCGAGATCATTGGTACGTAACACAGCTTCAGAAGTGGTTGGGCAACTTTGACTTGAGAAACGTGGGAGACAATCTGCTCTGAGGCATGCACTGCATGCTAGCTTCTCTCATACCTGACGCATAATTTATTTTTCAATACTCTACTAAATACTGCATTTCGTATGGGTCACTTTTCCTTTTCTAAGCTCTTTAGTTTCCTTTTTCAACCTCTTCTCTTCCAAATAAACTTTGCCACTAAACTCTAGCAGATGCAGATTACTACTTATCGCTACCACATAAAAAACCACTAGGCGTAATTTAACGTGCTGTGGTATGCCAGAAAGTGTATAAATTTCACAAACACAGCAAAATGTCTGTTTATCATCAGGTAAATTATATTACAGAAATAATGCGTAGACAAAATATGGTTTCATATTTCTGAGAAAGGATTTTAATGTTAAGAAAATAGCTAGAATATTAGTTAAGTAAACCCAAAAATTCAAGGACTTTTCAAGGACTGGATTAAATCAAGGTCTTCTCAAGGCCACAAGGTCAAAGTTCCAGGACTTTCCAGGACCGTAAGAACCCTGTTGAATGTAAGATGACTTTTTCATTTTACATAAATTCATTAAGAAAAAAATATATTCCTAAAAAACAATTAATTTTAATAATTACAGTACTCTTGAAATATGACACCTGCAGTGTTCTGCTGCTTAAATAAATATAAATGTGTTCTCCAAATACAATGTAAGGATGAAAATACCTTGTTTATATTAGCCTAAACAAACACATAATTCATAGGCATGAGCACACTACATTGGCTACAATTAATATTGCAGCATTTAATTTAGACAAGATTATACAACTAAATAAATTAACACAAACTAGCATGAGAAAAAAAAGTGAACTAAACAAATAACTGTACTGTAGAGTCAAAGAATCACACATACTGCAAATCCTGAAATGAAATTTAGGTAGGCCTATAATAACCCTAACCTACCTGGTGATATTTAAAACTATTCAGTTGTCACGAATATACTCATATGGTATGTAGATTCCAATATGGCATTAATATTACATACAGCAATTTCAAGAAATTTTACTTGAGCTTTAGTACAAACATTTTTTTTATCACACCTGCATTGCATAAATTGCACAACTTTGACAACAGCACTTTGCTGCAAATTCACAAAACATCAATAAGGGTACCAATTATTTGAGCAAGCTTCTAGACATCTTAGGCTGTGAAACATTTTTCTAAGAATTAAATGCATCAGGTGTTTTTTTTTCCTGTTCTGTGGAACAAAGCAAAAACAATATTCTGACAAAGACAAAAACCAAGTACTCAAAAAAGAGAAACTCAGAAATTTTTAGTATCGAAAATAAGACAAACCCCAGTTTTAGGAAGCCAAAAATTGGAATACAGTACTGCATTGTCATATTCAAGTAAATACAACACTGCAAATATGTAATATAATTTCATAACATGTACATTAGGTAAATTTATTTCAATAATTTTGACACCATATGTCCCATTATGAGTTCTGTATAAGAATTACGGCCTAACTGTAATATAATTCAAACATTAGACCTAGTCATTCAAAGCAATATTCATACTCATAAAACTAATTTTTAAAATGTATAAGGTGTTACTTACTGGTCCCATAATTGTTGCTTGCCAGTGAAAAACTGAAAATAAAGAAAAAAATTTCAATTCTTGAATTATTCATTAAGAGACAAATATTTAAACTATGGCAAAAAAAAATGCAATATCTTAAAACATGACAAGGATACAAACTTTGGTATTATTTTGTATAACAAAGCTAAAAACAATAAACAATACACACAGAGGCTATAAACACACAACATTAAACACAAAATTTACTTACACAACTGCCACTAAAAACCTTACACAAATTTTATCATGTCATTCCTCACATGCTTCAAACTAGGGCTCTCACTTTTATAAACAAGCCCGTAACATTTTTCACTCAGAAAACCAAGCACTCATTTAAAGGAAACAAAATGTTTTCCAGTGTAAGATGACAGCAAAGCAATCAAAGCCTGAAATTCATTGACAAGTCACAATATTGCTGAATGACCACAGCAGCAGATGTACATTGTAAGCAAAATATAGCCTAGTACTTTTACCTTGCACACCACTGGTTTAGAGACAACGCAAAAATTTTCCAACATCAAATTGCAAAATTCAGTCTTGTATACCAGCAACACATTTTATTTTGGTGCAAATGGTAAAACGGTACGTTAAATGAGACCCTGCAATGTCAGTTCCCCCAACTGAACTACAGTTGAAATTCAAAAGACGGAAGACTACGGTTTTAACAATGTTTTAATACTTATGATTACTTTGATATTTTAAGAATACTCTCTTTACAAGTAATGAAGTACTTCCATAATATCTATTGGTGAGATGTTAACTATCCTTGTAAATTGTTTGCCACACACTAGCATTGAGTTTAATACACAGGGATGTGTTTCTGATGTGCAGTTTCAGTCTCATCATTCACACTATGGCGTAAGAGTTAAGAATGGCACGACTTACCATGTGATTGTCTGTTATCAGACGAGATATGGTGAATATTGAAAGTAGAAGTAATTTTTGTGCTTGGATGTGGATAGTCATGAGGCTGCTAATAATTCAGAAGACTGGCAAAGGGATTAATTATGTAGACACCTATATTTCCTTCCTACCAGCAGGTTATTTAAGTTCAGCAGACCAACACAGCCAGGGCCAGCAGCGAGAAACTACTGCACAACTGTAGAATTCATTTAAAAATTCAGAGTAGAGTGACAGGCATCCCCTGTGTTCTAAAGCCAATGGCAACGGAAAATTAAAATTACAAGATGACAAAAGAAAATAAAATGTCACTTGGTTTTATGAAGTTTCTATGTAATTTCTGTAACCAGTTTAAAAATTTCACGAGAACACTTTTCACAACAAATAGCAGCTCACGACTAAGACAAACACCCAGCAGCACTCAAAAATTGAAGGAATAGAGAAATATAAATAACTGAAAGAATAAAGAAATAAACTATCACAATGGATGCCAGACAACTTTTATTCGCTGAATGCTGTCAGGGAGAATATATTATGTACGTACTGGTAGAATACCAAAACTTTCAGAAATAACATTCATAAGACACACACAGGAGGACCCTAAGCAGGCAAGACATCGAAAGAAAACTCATGCACAGGAAAACCCCAGAACATTCATCCTGAAATTCCCTATAAATTCCCTTAAAACTGCCATCTTGATCCCATGCCAAATGCAACTTCTGCCCCAAAAGCATTATCCAATGGTTGGAAAGTCTCGAGAGGCATCATCCTACACCCCACATCCTTAAAAGCCAACCTGGAATGTTGGAAATGTGACACAGCACAATAATCATGCATTCCTTTCTCCACAACAAAAAGATACCGGTAACTGAACACTGCAGAAAACCCGCCACTACCATGGCACCAGTTTTTCTTTAACAACAGGAAAGAATCAGGGAACAAAGGTCCAGGTAAAGAACTGTCCAGCACACAGGAAAGAGTCCACCTGCATGGAGAAGCAGCATCCATAGCACCTAATCACCTGCCCAGTCGCTGTGCATCTGACAGTGGGGTAATGGAGATTATCTTAGAGCAGATAGTGCGAGCAAGGGGCATGCTGTGAATCTGAAGTTCTTATGAATTAAGATATATTTATTAGGGCCAACTGTCCCCCATGTTTCAGTATGAGAGGTGTCAAGGATGTCACATCCGACCGTAGAATTGCCAGTCATAAGAAGCAATACTGCAACAGTACTGAGTAACGCAGTAGGCATCGGTTATAAATAGATGCAAGGCAGTTATAATTTAAGATGACAAACCAAGCTACTGAATCTGCTGATGCCTTAATTTTTATTCCCATCAGGGGACTACATTTGTGAAAAAATGTGCCCACAAGAACGAACTACTTTCAACAATGCAACCTAGAACAGTGAGAAACTGGTGAGAAACTGCAGCACACTGGTAGCTATCACTGCAGAATGTACAATAGGATAACAAACATTCCCTGTGTGTTCGGTAAGGAAAAAATAAAATGTCAAATTTGGCCTCAAGCAATTCTGATAATTCTTTAATAATATATAACACACCCAAGAACCTTTCAACAACATGATGCTGAAGTTTAAAAAAGGAGTGCTGTGGAAAAAGCTTGCAAATATGCATCTCACATATGGGGAAACTCTCCATAACAGAAAGAATGTTGCTGTTATTTACCATAATTGGCACCCAAATTACAGCCTAAAACACATAAAAAGTTTTAGTTACGCAATTTCTTTAAACTAAATAAGATGTTCCTTTAATTACAGGATAGTTGTACAAGGTCATAAATGGTACCATTTCATAACTGTATAGTGTTGAGGCTTTACTGGATGTAACCAGCTCTTGCATCAAATTGTAGAGAAAAGACGTTGCAAGGGGGGAACAATTGAATGTGCCGTCTGGTATCAGTGCTACCCCTAAGTGACATGGCAAAAGTGCAGTAGAAAGCGCGGTGTGTTCTATGGTTGAAGAGTTCAAGCCTGCCGTGACTGTACATACAACCATAACTCATCAGGACGGCCACGAATTTCCGAAGAAACGGCGGAATAGCTGAGGCTATTTTGTGTGCACAGCCCTGAAAAGTCAACTGTCTGCCGCAGTTTGAAGCTTGGCATTCCGAAGACTATAGGATAAAATTTTCTTCATAAACGTTTTAAATTACATGTCTACGAAATTCAGTTAAGAAATGAAACTATGCCAGAAGATTGACCAAGTTTTGCATTCACTACCTACATGCTTACCGAAATGGAGATGAAAGAACTAGTACCAATTGGGTGCTTTACAGCAGCACTGCAACTTTTCAAATTAATAACTGCATAAAACTTTAGTTGCAGAATTTGGGGATGAAAACAAAAACACAATAAAAAATACATCTACGTCTCTCCTAAACTGGATGTGTTGTGTGGGTTGACACACGATCAAACTGTAGAACCATTTACATCTGCTGAAAAAATCATCACTGTCAACATTTATCTCGACATGCTAGCGTTCTCTCAGATAGTCCACTGAACAACAATAAGGAAACAGCATAATCTGTCAGCAAGACATGTTTATGAGTCCCTTTACTAAACAGCCTGAAGTTGTGTTTTCGGTATGTTTACACACAATCAACTTTAGAACTTGATGCGATATTGCAACAAAGTTACTTAATTCTTTTTAACAGTTTCATAAATATGTATATGCTATTCTCCGTTCACTCTAAGTTGAGTTTTAGGATAAACAACGCAAATTATAAACAAACATATTCATTGGCTGCCGACCGCCGTGCACCGTGATCTTGCATAAGAAATAGTTCTTTGTTATCTGTCGTGTACATATAAATTTACTACTCCATCACTTAATAAGAGAGTTTTATTAACAAATATCTAAAATATACAGACGTTGCAAACACAATCTACGACTCTATATGTTTATTACTATAATTATTGTGAGTGGACGACACGTCCGTACAGTTGATTTCACGAGTTATTTAACGACTGACGTACTGTTAAACGTACGAGTTTCTTGGTACACTTGCCAGTATTCAGAGATGTATGATACTCTGAAAATACCAAAAGTTTAGTTCAGTAATAATAACCACGGTAAAAAATAAGTCAGAAATATCACAATCAGATGTGTTATATTTTTTTAAAAGTATTTTTGGACATTAACGCATTAATGTTGTGGCTACTGCGAATGGTTTCTCCACGTATCCATTTTCGTTCCAGTTCGTCAGAACCAAAAAATTCCTTGATCAATTCGTTCCGTTCCCGCGTCTGCCTATGTTTACATCGCATGCGGGTTAGGTTATGTGATGCTGGACGTGAACAGTGAAAATGTGTTGCATGGTTTTCGAAACGTGGATATGTCTTCATTACTAAATAAACTGCGGTGATGTTTATTAGGCAAGAATAAAAATCTCGCATAACATTCTTTACAATAAAAAAAAATAACGAATATGTGTTGTGAATTATCGACAGAGTGTTTGGTGATTTATAAAATGTAATTTTTCCACAACGAAGTACAAAATTATCCAGGAGGGCTTTAACGTAAGTTCAATCATGTTTTGTTGACAACTTTTTTCTGCATGTAGTACCAAATTTTTGTTACGGTAGTACCAGAATATTTTAATACGATCGTTAGTCATGGCTTGATAATTACAATTAAATTTTGAAATATACTGTAATTGCACATGTCAATATTTTTATCAAGTTTTTATGTAATTTTTGTTTTCGTATGTCGATAACACGTACGAAATTTTCACGCAGTGTTGTTTTAATATATAGGACGTTGTTTCCTACGATGCCGACTGTACACAGTTTTGTCTGTTGGAAATAGTACGTCGGCGCGCTGCACAAATTGAGCCAATTAGAAGCTAGCGAAGTGCAATAATATTACGTTATTTGTTTACTTCAGGACTCAGAGTGAACGGAGAATAGTCAATTTAATCTTAATTTTCTCTATCTTTCACTTTGTAAATACTCTGTAGTTTTGAGGCAGGCTTAACTATCAGAAATGAAATATATCAGGTGCACAATCCTTTATCCGAAAGCCTCGGGACTAGCAGCATTTCGAATTTCGGAATAAATTTTGATTATGCCTTGTGCATTCAGGGATTTAGGGTTTTGGAAAAAAATATATTTACTAACGGTCAATAAATACAGTGGATTCTCGAACCTCCGTTGTTTGATTGGGGAAGAAGAAGAAGAAGAAGAAAAAGACGCTGTCTCGTAAAACAAACAAATGTACCTCAACTTGCATTTTCGTTAGAAACCAACAGCCGAAATTAGTATTTAAAAATAATGTATTAAATTCATTAAAAAATTTCTTTTCCTAAAAAAAAAAATCCAACTTGTAAAAAACTAGAGATCAGCTACAATAATCACACTCGCTAAAATTTCGCAAAGTAACCATAGGCCTACTTTAAAATTCCGTTACGAGGCATCATAATATCATAGAATATACAAAGCAAAATCATAGATGTTGGGTACAATTTCGTAACTGCCAACTTACGAGTGCTGAATAGGTTTTCATTGCAGCCAATTTATGAAAGAAGTAAACACGTAAGAAGAACATTGCTCGCTGTCTCATATTAGCCTACCTACAATACTATCAATTGTAACGGTTTTCGATTATTTTTCGCTTTTTTATGTTTGCTAAGCGTAGAAAAATGAACAACGCATGCAATCTTTGCCGAATGTACGTTATTTGTTTTGAACGGACGACTGGACGAGCTACACGATTCAAATTCGTCGGTTGCTGTGGAAATAAAAATTTCGCCGCCCAAGACTTGAAAAAATTTCTGATTTTGGAGCTATTCGGATTTCAGAATTTCGGATAAAGGATTGTGCACCTGTAGTCACAATAACTTACGTTTGTTCTAGCAGTGCCTAAAACAATGATTACAACAAAACAAACACTGTGCTCTTGTATTTGCAGAGAAATAAACCAAGGTGGCTTTCAGTTCACACACAAAAAAAAATAGTTTTGTGATTAATGTTTTCCGAAGACTCCAACAGAACCCTTGATTTGCAAGCCATTCCAGCTTCAAACAGTTCTATACAACAAGTAAGAAAATTGTGCTTGCATAGTCATAGCAGCATTTTGGCAACTGACTATGGGCCATTTGGCTAAGCCCAGGTAGAGTGGCTATAAATGCAGTATAATAGTTTCTGAAACTACGGTACACTCGACTTCATCGTTTGAAACAGAGTACGTAAGACATAAGTACAATATGATTTATATGATACCGAAGGTACCACCCATTTCAGCCACATCCTTACGAGTATGTTGTAGATAAATAAACGCTGAAAACATTAATTGATTTCTACGCTTTTTTCAAAGACAATATGGATAAAATACTCAATGACAATCCTAGATAATGGTATTTGCCAACTTTATGAGTAAATATTTATCCAGAATTACCAATTCGTTACACGTGATCTCTTGCACCGCAGTTAAATGCACAAGGTTCCGGCATCAGAGATTGTGCCTCAGAAGTTGATTAACACTGGAAACAATTCTGTTTAAAACGTTGGCTAAAACTAGTGTCTAGGATTGCTATTGTTTAATTTTCGCAAATTGGCTTCAAGAAACCTACAGTCATAGATTAATGCTTTAGCATTGGATTATGTACCACGCCCTCTTAAGCTGGAGCTGGAAATTGTGTAATTTTAAGATGGTACAGAGAAAACCATAAAATTTTTTAATCATTTATAAAACTGTTACTACACGAGTTCCATAGAAAATATTTCCAAACGAAAGATCAGTAAAAGTTTGAAGGTCTGCATTACGAGAATACTATCTAACAAATGACACATTCAATGAATATTTTTAAAACAATACATCCAAAGTCAAAACATCTGAATTTTTTTAAAAAAGGCATTTGGCAACCATTTAATTCTAACTGAAGAATAACCAACGACAGCTACGTGACATGTGCCAATTGCATTTTTACCAGCCTATCAATTTATAGGATAATATTATTCTTCATAAAAATATAGAATTACATTGAAAAGGCAATGTAGAAATAAAATAACACTAAATGTAATAATCACAAAAGCAGAGCGTGATGCACTTTATCAGTGAGAGAGATTCACATTTTATCGGCCAGCAAATTTACAGGAAAAAAATACAAATAATTTGTTGTAAAGCAAATCTACGTTGGGATTCACGCTTAATGTAAAAAAAATTCCAAACTTCAAATATTTTACAAACATTATTTTTCAATTATCAGATCAAGGGTATAGTCGGCCTCTTAAAAGAATTCCACTTTCTCACAGTTGTGTTGGCATATCATTTTAGAGTTCTTTCCATGAAATATTCAGTTTTCCTCTGCCACAAGTGACTTTTTCAAAAGCACACATAGCTGGGTCTCAAACTATGCAATTTATAAAAATTAAAAGTAATTTCCTGCAGAAATTGATACACATGATAGCCTTCAAAATTGTCAAAAAAATGGAATCCTTTTGCGAGACAGACTATATAATATTGTTACCTTCCTATTCCTTGATCCGATACCTCCTTTAAATATTTCCAAAACTAATTTTCTTCGCAAACATAGTATCCAAAGTTGTTAAGCAACATTTTCTGGAGCTATGAAACCAAACAAAATTCAAAACAAATACATATTACACAATACGTGAACTTCCTTGCTTGCTGCTTTCGTGCTAGGAATGGCAATTCTTCTCAGAAACTGCACAGGCAATCGCAAGAAAATGAGTTGCTTTGTAACGGCCATACTACCAGTACCGCCAACTTCTGCACGCGAAAGAGCAGAGTCCATAGACAATAATGTACTAGATAAATAATATATTCAAGGAGTATATTTCCACAATTTTTAAAGTTGCCCATCGGATCCCGGGTGGTTTACTTTATTGGGTAAAATGTTTGGGTCTCTTAGGGAGGTTAAGATCGGAGTGGAAGAGATGCCACAATTTATATAAGTACAAGACAGCTGGACTGAAAGCAGTTAACAGGAGAAAGGCTGAAATGTTGCAAGTAAAGTACGTGTCTGTGTATGAGGTAAAAAACAATAATTGAAACAGACTGCCTATATGGAGCAAGGGTTTCTGTAGAATGTTTCATGTGGTGATAAGTAATATAAAAATAGTGATTTGAGACAAGAAGGAATAGAAAGTGGAGTACTCTAGTTTGGTGGAAAGAGTTGGTTAAATATCTACAGGTGTTGTTAGGTACGTCACGGGAGGGAGGGATATTTCCCAAAAGGATGGAAAGAGGTTTGGTGGTTGCAATATGTAAGAAGGGTGGGGATAGAGGGAAGTCAGGCACTTACAGGCTGATGAGCAACATCAAATCAGGGAAAGTGATGGAGAGATTAGAGGTACAATATATGGTAAACGTCATTGACAGGAATTACTATAGAAGTAACACAGTTTATAAAAGGATACTCATGTGAGACTCAGTTGGCAGGTTTATTGGAATACCTAGTTCAGCAGTTGAGGGGAAGAAAGTGGATGCCTGCTTCATAGACTGAGAAGGCTTATGACAAGGTTGATTAAATTGGATGGACTGCTAGATGGCATGTTGGTAGTGGACTGACTCGGGAACTTCCTCAGGAGTTGGAGCAAGACTGTGAAAGTGGAGACGTTACATCACAGATGACACATTGTTGTTCACAGAGGTGCCAAACATTTACCAAAGCTTTCAGTAGTAATTATGCGAAAAATTCATAGTTTTCCGTAGGGAAAGTGTTATCCAAGTCTACGCTACAATGACCGTAAATTAGCTGTATAGAAATAACCATAAGAAACTGACAGCTTTCTATCTCTGTTACAGTGTCTAGGAGCAGTACCTGGGTGGCCACTCACTGCAATTAAGAAAATTCCCAAATTTTTCCCGGATTCCCCTGACAGAAAACCAAAAAATTCCCTGACTTTCACAAGTATGAAAACAACTTTTTGGCATTTTATTTAAACACATATTCCAATAAAGGTAAATATTTCAAGTACTTTCTGGCATTACTGCCAGTGAACTTGACAAAATTCAGCAGAAATAAACCGTAATAGTTGGCACCTCTGTGTTTAATGACATAGATTTGCAAATTGTACGCAAAATAAGATTGGTTGCTAATAATTGTGTGCTGTACCCGGAGGTTAGCTGTGGGAACAAATCACAGATATACACTGACAGGATACTGGCATGGACTATTCAGAACATGCTTAAGATAAAAGTGCACAAGACTATGATAGTGAAGTTTACAAGGAAGAGTGTTTGGCAGGGACATATACAGATGGGATGGGCAAGAGATAGCAGAGACAGCAGAACATAAGTACCTAGGAGTGGTGCTGAATGATGACCTTAGGTAGAGTGAAGAGACTGGTCACTACAGGAAGGAGGGAATTGGACATGCAGGAAAGGATTCTGAAAGAAGTATGATAAGAAACTTCAAAAAGAGTTTAAATTGGGAGATAACTTAGCAATGCTGCCAGGGTTTGCCTGATATTGACAGCCAGGTTTGCCAACGTATTGGAAGCCAGACGCAATAACATCACATTTTATAACAGGAATGGCTAGCTGCTTCTCTGGTGCAATGATGGTGGCATTCCTTAACAACAAAATGTTTCGCTTACATCACAGATGAAGGAAATAGTGCGTGCTACTAAGTGTTAATATAGAATTTCGTAATATACTTTATTTCAAGTAACGTTGTAGTGCTCAGCACTAGATGTTTCGACGTTTAGTCGCCCCTGAACGGAGGATTTATTTGGCTACTGGTAGAAATCATGCACTCAACTATTTTTCCGCCTGCAAGGACTTGGCTGCCATGTTTGCCATCTTGAATTGTGCTTTCGTTCTTGTGCAGTGTGTACGGTTGCGCATTTCTGGTTGATTGTAATAATATATGTGAATTTATATAAATTATCCTATATAATGTCACGGTAAAAAAAATCCTCTGTGTAGTCGCCAAAGCCAGTACGACATAATATGTGTTGTGAAAAGCGTGAAGAAGTTGAGAGGATAGTTGGAGAGTTGTTCTGTAGTGTAAACAACTACCTTCTTGCTTGGGATTTCGCAGAGAACACCAAGGTTGGGCACGTAATATACACAACATAGAAAACATGTAATATACGCATGTATTATGCGTTGTATAAAACAAGTAGAAAACCAAATGTATTCTACATCATGTAGACGACCTTAATAATTATAAGATATTTAATAGAATAAACTATAAGAATATAATATGTCAAACAAGCAACTTAATATTACTATACAAAATGTTTAGAAACTTCATCTGTAATTCATTTTTTTATTCATTAAAAAATTGTGGAGTAATGAAACTTTCAAACTGTTATTTGAAAATCTGTAGCTTATCAGGTAAATTAAGAATGTCAGGTAAATATCAACAACAATAACTTAAATAAATGTAGAAATACTGTAGAAACAAATCAACTTTAGTTATTAAGATTTATATAAGATAGAGAATTAGAGCTAGTTGACATGTGTACATACATAAAAAAAAAAAAAAAACCAATATAAATTTAGGTAGCAATAACAATATTCAGCAGCTTCAGTATCCCAAACATTCAGATACATTAAGAAATTTCACTTTTCATCAAAATATTATAGGACACTGTAGAAATATATTAACTTCAGTTACAAAAATTATAAAGCTTAAAAAATTAGGGTTTAACATATTAATTAAAATAATTAAAGTAACAACATCTAAACAGCTTCAGCTACACTTAAAAATTCACTTTTCACCAAAACATTATACAACACTAGATTAGAAATATATTAACTTTAGTTACAGAAAAATTACTGAAATTGGAGAATTAGGGTCTGTTAACATGTTAGTTATTAAATAAAAAAAATTAATCTAAATAACAATAACAGTTAACCAGCTTCAGTATCACTAAGGTTAATTCTACCACAGGCTAGAAAGATCAATGTTTAAGTTTGGCACAAGGAAAATTTCTGCCACTTGAGCGCTGGTATCGCTAGTGCACCAAACTGACCAATCGCAGAGCTTTCCTGAATTTTAAGTTACATTAAGTAGATAATTTAAAATGTGAAATCTGTTTCTTTTCACTCTAAAATTAAATTAAATGATATATAATTTCCAAGCTTATATAAATTAAATTTTACTACAGTTCCTTATTTATCTGGTCTCTTTGCGATTGAAGCGAAACTAGCGGCAGAAATTTTCCCTGTGCCAAGCGCTCCCATAAGAAAATGTATTTTTTTTCTAACCTGTAGCAGAATTAACCTTAGTATCGCATACATTCACGTAACCAATTATTCACACTTTGTAAAAACTATGGTACTCAGACTTCATAAAATTTTAACTTTATAAAATGCAATTTACAACTATTCAAAATTTCAAATATTCGCATAGGGCCTACACCTATTAATTACTTTAATTCACAAGTTACAATAAACAAAATTACAAAACCTTATGTCGCAATGAACTTGATGTCAAATATGTAATTTTTAATTGTTATAAAATGTATTAAGGGCGCCATCTACCCGCGCGTGAGAGGCTCAAAAGCGATGGAGCAGTAAGGTCGACCTTGAAGCACGCATCAAATGCCGCGTCACCTCAACAAGCCAAGCGCTGAACTAGCGTGCAAAGTTCCCGCTGAACCGTTTTTACTATGGGACTTTCAGCGACAACACTATCATTTTATCTTACGCGACGAAAGGGAAAGAGTCGCTCTACAGGTCTATAATATTCAGAATATCGTGAAAATAATTACTCTTACATAAAAATCAGCGTCAAAAGTCCCAATTCGGTCACTTTCACACTAAAAAAAATACTTGTTAGGAACGATAACAGTTAATGGCAAAATTATAGACCTGTACCAAGATCCTTAAATGCTTTTTGTAGCCTAACCGCATGACAAAATGTTGAATGGTTATCGAATGAAATCAGGATTGTTAAAGGTCTGCACGCCTCTTCACGATTCTAGTAGACGGCGCCCTTAAGTTGGTAAAATTCAAACAAAATGGTTAGTGTTGGTCTACTGATGTTTGACATAAAAAAAGTGGGAGGGGGAGGGAAATATCAACCAGAGAGATGAGATATTAATATGATACAGGCCAAAGTATTCAGTAAGTTAGGAAATAGTTTGAAAAGCATATCATTTACTTCACACAGTTTGGTTTCATTTTGTGCATTTACCACATTTGTACGGATAACCTGCCTAAATTAATATCATTGCTTGATCCTGAAAATGTGTAGCAAAACACTTTAAAATTATAAAACCACGAACATGGATACTCTGCCGTACAACAATGTGTTGTTACATGCATAACCTTTAAAGACTCCAACATAAGTGTACAACTATACATTGTTTTACGTTAACTTAAATTTCAGGTGGGGACAATAGCAAAAAATGTTTTGTATCAATTTGTATGTGGCAAGTCATTTACTGTGTTTAATATTTTGTCTATTACAAACTTCATATAAATAACCTTATGCCAGGGAATATATAATGAACTTATTTTTCCAAACTCTATTCATAGTCTGAGACTAGTTAATTCCATGGTGAAAAAAATAATGAAACTAACATTTAATAGAAAAAAAATTTAAATGATAGTGCTGAGTTGGAGGATTATATTTACAAGTTCTTTTACACTCACAGTTAAAAGCTTATTTAACCTGTGAATGTATATCTTATTCTAAAATTAAATGTTAACATCCATACATCTACTGAAACATAAGATTGTCTTACATCTTATTAAATATCAAAACTTGTAAAATCTTCATAAGAGTTCACAAAAGAGCAGTAAACACACACTTTGTAACCAACCATGTTATAAATGATAATTAACAGAGGCCGGAAAATTTCGCAGATTCAATGACCCACATGGAATCCATTGTCCTATACATACTCAAGCCCCGTCTATTCATTCAGTCTTTTGTTCCACTGAGTAGCAGCTAGTGGACAAATAGACAGGGCTTGAGTATGCATAGGATACTGCAATCTAACATGCAGGTCATTTAATCCGCTAAATTTTCCGGTCCCTGTCCCTACCAATTAGTCTATATTGATGTTATCTTCAGTGATGAAAACTCCCCTACTGTTGGATAAAAAATGTACACTATAATGTAAACATAAAAAAATATAAAATGGAAATCATTGTCAAACAGAAAAAATGCATGTCACATAAGTACATGTATGCCAATGCATGTCAAGTACAGTGCATGTCATAAGTACATGTATTATTTCTATTTCAATGACACCAACAATTGGATTTCCATTAATCAAGAAAAAGAAATTTCAGTTTGTACAAGTTGTTAATACTAAGTAAGAGTGTATAAAATTTCTTTTAAAAGACAATGCAACACTGTTCAGTCACTTTACAAGTACAGTATTCATTGTGAATAAGTTGGTACCAAAACACCACAGTTGTTTTTTTACAGTTCCTACACGGCTATAGGTTTTCTACGCGTAGATTCCCAACCCTGCATACAACACAAGGTACACCGTATTTGCCGGCATATAAGAAGACTGTTTTTACATATTTTTGGCCTTGCTTGTATCGCAAAGCAACATTATTTACTATTTGATCCTAGTGTATTGGTATCAAATATTAAAACTAAACTCATATG
Source organism: Medauroidea extradentata (assembly GCA_003012365.1). NCBI lineage: Eukaryota > Metazoa > Arthropoda > Insecta > Phasmatodea > Phasmatidae > Medauroidea > Medauroidea extradentata. The sequence continues at coordinate 30,470 of PNEQ01001988.1, read as the reverse complement.
CTTTTTTATTAGTTTGCGATGCCAAACAATTTTAAAATACAGTAAGTAAATTTTAACACAATGCTCTCTAGTTTCTACTGCTTACAGGATAATTATTTTTTAAACTTAAACGAGAGCAGATATAAAAAATCCACCTGGCAGTTTTGTTTAAAATGGTATTTTTTCATGATTTCTTCTATTTGGACAAGGTGATTTTGATGACTTTTTTGTTATTTTTCATGTCGTAAAATTTTTTTGCATACTTGTAAACATCGAAATAATATTTTGGAGGTAACTAATGTGTGCAAAATAACATACTTTTAGTTAACTCAAATATTTTTATAAAATTACTTTCTTCGCACAAATATGTTAATTGTGTGGTTGAAAATCCACCCATTTGTTACATTTGATGGTTAGATTGGGCACATTAAACACACCAACATATATGAATGGAATAGGGGATACAACTTTATAAAATAACATTAGTCACAAGAATAAGTTATTATTCATTTTATTTGTTTTCTCAAGTAAAATCAGACAATTTCTATAAAAAAAAATCAGAAAATTTAGTACATAATATAAGGTTATGTTTAGGGCCCCCTGAAAACGGTAAATAAAATCTCAAAATTTTGACACAAAAACTTGGCAAAAGCGGTGCTAAAATAACTTAAAAAACCGTAGAGCAGTGTTAAAAAGCGGTATTAAAAATGCAGGAAAATCGAAAATGATTAAAAATTGCTTAAAATCAAAAAGTGGTGTTAAAAATGCTTGGAAATATAAAAGAGGTGATAAAATTGCTGAAGGACTTAAAAGAAGTTCTATATACCACTGAAATGCCCTACAAAATTATGCACTTTGTAGTTCCTAAAATTAAGCCTGTTCATGGTTTCATCGCACATTATTGCAATCTTCTGGTATAAAATTTATTCCCATCTCTTGGTCTTTGTCCACGCATGAAAAGATTTTTCCATCGTGTTCGGGATTTCCAGCACTTTTTACTCCGTAGAGAAGTGAAGATGACGTGGCAACCATGAAATGATCGACATATCTTGCAACACTGCTGTGCACATTTTTGTTTATCGTTCGTTCTAGGTTAGGTTGCAAGTTGCCAAGCGGCACACAAACTGCCACATTCAATACGTTTACGTTATTCTAACAGCCATTACTTTTGCCGACATAAACGTACTGACTGTCTATTATTTTTTTATGTTTCGCAAAGTGTTTTTGAAGTGACAAATGTGAAATGTTCCCTTAATTTGAACCAGGAAAAAAAAAAAAAAAGCTGTAAAGTGCCGTTTGTTTTTTACTCCCAATCGACGATCAGCCACATTTATTTTTTTCCAGTTGTCGAGGTTTGTCTTCGCAATGTACAGTACTAAATATTACATAGTGTTAACATTACATTTCGTGCTAAAATTCACTTTAAAATTAACTTTTAAACCAATTTTGCGTGAAAACTGTATTTTATAACAATTTTGTGTTTATCATAGTTTATTCGCGTTCGCGAAAAGTGTAGGGCCCTAGTTACGTTGAATCCCCTAACAATTTAACCACCCAAAGAGATAAATTTTTACGTCAAATTTGATGGAAGTGAGTCGGTATTAATTACATGATGTTATAAAAAACACCACAAAGAATAAACAAACTTTGAATAACATGACCCACATATGTACCTTGAATTGGTTAATTTGTATTTTGCCTCGAAATGTTCTATTCAAGATGCAACAATTTAACCCCCGTTTTTACTTTTATTTGTTGCCGGAAAATTTATACTGGGTTATGTCATTCGTTCCTTGTATTTTACGTGATGTGCGAAAAAAATTTAGGTACATGGTGTCATTTTCCGAGACACTCATTCTGGCAAAATATACATCACAACATTACAAACATAAATATCTTTATTCGTAATTAATCTTGCTGTATTAAAAGACTGAACATAAATTTTATCATTACGAATTTCAAACAAAAACTATCGGGAATCACGTAAAACCAGGATAAATGAACATGTTGCGTTAAACAACCCAAACTGCTATTTTCAGGACACTTTCAATACTCTCGAAACTCGCTTTCGCGGTAGAAAATTGATTTTCTCGCTTAGTATAGTCATATCTCAAATCAAATGTAATTTACTATGGAACACGTCCAAAATTGCTCAATTCTTTCGTGATTTCGCATATACTTAATCAATTTCGCGACTTCGATCAGATATGCCACATATTTCACACATCATGAAAAACAGGTGTGTCTAGCAACTAGTTTTTTCTTCAAAAATAGAAATTGTACGGTTTCTGTTAAAAAGTCAATTAACGAGATTTTCGTTAATTACATAATTAGTTAAAACTATACTGGTATTTACTGCCTTGAAAAAAATCAGCCAATGTAGAGAAGACGTTTTTACACAACTCTGCCAGCCAGATTTTTGATAACTGCTTTCGTTTAGGTGTAAAAAATTAATAGCTCTAAAAAAAATAAGTATAAACTAAAGAGCATGGTCTTAAAGACAAAGTATTGGTGGAAATCTATAATGTGGAGTTGGTGTCGCAAAGTAATGAAGAGCAGATGAGTTTTATTTTACAAATTGATCCTAGTATACTGGCTTCGAATAGGAATATTCCACCCATCCACAATTTGTTTCTTTGTAATCTCAAGAGGATATTTCAGTTTTGATACGTTCCTGCCCAAAACCCCACGGATACCCAGAAGTTGAAGCAAAGGGGAATGTTAAGTGGTGTGACATAATCGACACCATGTTAGTTTCATCATTACTTGTTTATTTTTATGTGTAACAGTAAAATTAAAAAAACTACGCTGTCTCAGCAAAAAGATAAAATTGTGTTTGTTTACATTAGGAGGGATTTAAGTAAATGTTTAACTACGGTTAAAAATGAATACTCACGATCATCACCTACTGGACCTGCCGAACATTGCGCAGGAGGATCTCTGCCAAGGTCTTGAAGTTCCTGAAATGCACAATATCAAATCAGTACCACAAAAATATCAAGCACAACACAAAAAACATAACCTACAGACAGTTACCTTAGCACCCCTAACACCCAAGTTTGTTTAAAACACAAGTTAGCTTGGTTTGAAATTGGATGTACTTTGTGTTGGTATGCAAAAAAACACTACCATATAATTAAGGTTACCATTCTCCGCTCACTCTAAGTTGAGGTTTAGGATAAACAATGCAAATTATAAACAAACATGTTCATTGGCTGCCGACCACAGTGCACTGTGATCTTGCATGAGAAATAGATCTTTCGTTATCTATCGTGTACATATAAATTTACCACTCCATCACTTAATGAGAGAGTTTTATTAACAAATATCTAATATATATATATAGACGTTGCAAACACAATCTACGATGCTGCATGTTTCATACTGTAATTATGGTTAACGGACAACACGTCCGTACAGCTGATTCAAGAGTTATTTAACGAATGACGTACTGTTAATCGTACAAGTTTCTTGGTACACTTGCCAGTATTTAGAGATGTACGATACTCTGAAAATACCAAAAGTTTAGTTCAGTAATAATTACCACAGTAAAATTCAGAAATATCACAATCAGATATAACGTTTTTGGACATTAACGCGTCAATGTTGTGGCTACTACGGACAGTTTTTCTGTGTATCCATTTTCCGTCCCAGATTGTCCGAACCAAAATTCCTCTATATATTTTGTTCCGTCCTCACGTCGGTTTATGTTTACATCGCTTGCGGATTAGGTAATGTGAGGCTGGACATGAACAGCAAATATGTCCTGCATGGTTTTCGAAATGTGGATACATGTCTTCATTACTAAACAAACTGCTGTGATGTTTATAAAGCAAGAATAAAAAATCGCTTAACATTCTTTACAAAAAAAATTTATTGATTTATAAAATGTCATTTTTCCAAATAGAAATACAAAATAATCCAGGAGGACTTTACAGTTAAGTTTAATCACTCATTTTGTTGAAAACTTTTTTTCTGCATGTAGTACCAAATTTTCGTTACGTTAGTACCAGAATACTTGAATATGATAGTTAGTCATGGCTTGATAATTACAAATAAATTTTGAAATAAACTGTAACTGCACATGTCAATATTTTTATAAAGTTTTTATGTAATTTTTGTTTATGTATGTCAATAACACGTACAAAATTTTTACGCAATACTGTTTTAATATATAGGGCATTGATGTTTCCTATGATATAGACTGTACACAGTTTTGCCAGTTGGGAATAGTACGTCGGCGCGCTGCACAAATTGAGCCAATTAGAATCTAGCTAAGTGCAATGATATTACGTTATTTGTTTACTTCAGAACTCATCTTAAGAGTGAATGGAGAATATACGTTCTACAAAAGAAAATGGCCTTTCTATGGATTTTCATTGCATCCAGCCAGATTCTTCTTGATGCTTAAATACATCCAGCTTTTTAACATGAGGTTACTTATTACCTGCATGAAATATTTTCTGTTAGTAGCCTACTGTACACAAATGCATGCTAAATTAATCTTCATGAAGTTGACATCACGCACACAAGGCATATTGTCACGATACATGTGTTACATGCACACATGGCTATTCACATATGTACTGTGATTTAGTATGTTTACACTTGACAAATGTATGAAAAATGTGCATTTTTTGGTATTAAAATTGCTTATTTAAAAGGAAATTTTTTTTATATTCAAATTGAACATTCACATGAAAAAATACAAGATAACTGATCTACAGATTAGGAAAATGTTCACTGTCCTCCTGTTTGGTGAAATGTCCTCATTTTGCAATATAAAGGTCATCTTTTTTTTACTCTCAGTGTCTGGCAACCTTACATACAATAAAAAAAACCTGTTTACACATTTATTCGGAACCAACCTAAACAGAACCTCCGGAACGATACACCTCAAATTAAGATTTTATACTGATCATACTGCACAAAATGTTTTTAGCAGTATAAATACACAGGTACAGAAAATACAAAATAAAATTTGACTTATCAGTACCTGTAATTATATTTATAAATTTACTCTGAAGTAATTTTGTTCTCATGATACTGGCTATAAATGTATTTTCGTCGTAATCAAGGACTGATTTTAATTTTATGACACATTTTAATGCCAATGTTTTCAGGCATAATTAGGAACTTTACAGAAATCCTACAAAAATACTGTTGTGCTTGCTTTAATTGGCAAAGTACTAAATTCAATAGGCTACTTATTGTATACCAACTAACGTAAATTGGAAAGTAATTAAATTCTAAACATGGTTAAGTTAAAAACCAATTTTAAATTTATAGTAGGAAACCTATGAAATTTCATACTAACTTATTTATTACACTTTTCAATTATAAAATTATGTATTCGTATGGATTCGACTTGTTCAATACCCTTGCGTAATATGCGTATCTGACTGCAAAAAATATATAGCTTAGTAAAATGATACATAGAATTATTGTACTACATACTTACAATAAGGAAACTGTTATATACTGACTAGTTCCATATCAGAATCAAACTCTATTAAATTTAAATGAATCATGAAGGAACTATAAATTAAAAAGGCTATTTCAGTACATTATCACAAAAGTCTGCACTAAATGCTACGCTAAAATCCAAGTAAATTTTACTTAAACCACACAATCTTAAATGTTATCGTAAAAGTATTCCATAGCCTTATCAAAAGATTCAAGAAGAAAACTAATTTCTTGTAAATATAAGTTAATAAATGACTTTTACCCAATAGGGCTTGGCAGAATTTAACGTACCAGTTAAAAAATAGCTTTATTTGGTTATAATAGTCACCTAAATCAGAGGTTTCAGCACACACCCATTAAATTTTTACACGATAATTTGAAGAAGTAACAGACAGTTTCGGATCACACAACAGTGCAAGACGAAACAACCCATTTCTTAAGTGTCAAAGAGGATTAAAAATCACAACTAACGTAGGTACAAACACACGCAAGTATGTCAAGCATTAGAGATTGGATTCACAACAACAATTAACCTAGACACACACAGAAATTGCTTACATCACAAAATGTCTGTAATAAATAATCTTAGGTACTTTATTTTTACTTTTTGAAATACATTAAATAATGTATGACAACATAATAAACTATTTCTCAGTATAAATTAGTATCCAAGTCTTTCATTTACACATGACGCACTCGCACAATGTTTCTACTTTTACACGTACATACGTACATTATACGCTTTAAGGAAATGAATGCTAGCATGCACACTCCATTTCTCTACTTTTACACAAATGTTTTAGTTATTTTGTCCAGAGGCACTTATTAAAACTACATTGGATCTACTTGACAGTATATATATTAAAGCACTTTAAAATCGGTCAAGAATGTCAATCTACCAGCCCTCAATATTTTTAAATATTTAAATTGATCTCGTTGCCGGATCTATTCAGATCTACCCTGCTCGGGAGTAGCGTGTGAAAAAGTTAACTCAGACTTTTACATGTGTATATAAAAGACGTTTTGAGGCAGTTGAGTGCTTTTTTTTTTTCCGAAAAATACTGTCAGATCGTAGTATTTTTGTTGAATGAAAATTCTGGAGCAGTTTGTCAAGTAAAAATATCGCCAAATAACATAATTTAAGTATGGAATAAATAATATAATTAGTAATAATTAGGTGTTCTAAACATACATTTTTAACCATTCAACTGTAATGCTATATACATAGCTATATTGTACCAGTAAAGGATATTCCATACTATTCTGTTTGCCAGACTGGCAACAAACTACCACTTCTGCAGATTTTGCCATTTTTTTTTTACAAAGGCCGCCAAGAGACTACTCTTCGGATTATGTCCACTCATTACGCAATCCCAACGACTAAGTAGACCCAGTCACATGACCAATACTAGGATTATACCTACTATGTTTTCTTAAGCGCCTCAAGTAATGTGTCAGTAAACAGAGAATATAATGTTTTAACACATATTAGAACCATAATTCAAATCATTTTTCGAAGGATAATTTTTAAAATTAAAAAACAATTGCATATGAAAGCTGAAGCACATAAACTGCAAATGTAAACAGCAGCAGTATAGCAACTGCAAAATAACCAACTGTCCCACATTTATTGTTCTTACAATAAAAGGCTAATGGCACCTGTTGTTAAACTGTAACTAGAAAAATCAAACATGTTAACAAAACTTAACAGTTTAGCCCATCTCTAACAGACTACCCAATCTTGTTCCCACGTGATGTAAAACAAAATTCATAACATGATTGCAAGTCCTCTTCAATATCAATACTTTTTCATTAAATACTTTTTTTTAATAAGTTATTTGGTTTGCACAAAATTAAGCACAGCCACAATAAAAACAAAAATATCCTAGTGAGCCAAGGCATATTTTATAGGTTAGGTAACTTGTCAATACATGCACGTATAGATTCTTATCAATTATGTGTATATAATTACTTTATCGTTGCACTTCTCCCACACCAGCATGATTTACGAATTTTAACAAACGCTGCAAAAGTTGTTTGCTAGTTGACATGGCATATTAACTAACAATGCTGACTAAATTAATATCAAAGTAAAGTCATTCGAAAATTAAACTACACAGTCACACGTATTAGCAAAATCCTAATGCATAAAATGTAATGCATACATATATTATTATTTCACTTATAAAACATGAATCATCTTCCGTCACTTCCTGCTTTATCCTGTACGTAGCCAACTTCATTTCATGACCTAAATTAAAATTCACGTCACTGTATTTACGTGCAACCATCTGAAAGTAGTAAACAGGATCAATAATGAAACAAATGATTTCTGTCACATACAGCTGCCATCTCCAATAAGAGTATCCGATGTTCAATGCACCTTCACACTGCACAACTTGAAAATCGTTATGGGCGTTTAGCTTGGTTCTTCGGTACACATGGGACTTAATCAACACAAACCCGTAACACAAATCACTGAAATATTAACGGCTTACCTTATTAATGCGTTTTAACGCCATTTGTGAACTACTGTGTAATGTTGGGCTGGTTCAAAACCAGACAATAGAAACCGCTTGCAGATTCCTAAGCTTAGGTAATGAAAATGGCTGCTGTCTTTGATCTCAGTTTTGCTACAATGGTAAAAACAATATTTTTATATGTAAAATTGGTGAAAAAAAAATTTAGTTTTCATTGGAATAGATGTAATAATTTTGTCTAACAATTATTATGTTGTGATTTAAATTATACTATGAACAAAATCTAAGAATTTGTTACGTTAGATGTTCTTTTGACGTTACGAAAAACGACTGGGTTCCGTAATCGTTTTCAATATTATTTTTTTACATATCAGTATTAATAAATAATTGGCGCGAAAAGCAAGCGTTGAAGAGTACGTATTTACTCCATTACTGATTAAAAACCCCAACTTTTGTATTAACTGAGTATTACTGATTTGTATAAATAATGGTAAACTTTTTTTACATCATTAAGGTTACTATAATTTTAACTCTATTTACAAGAGGGTATTACCCTTAAAAACAATTTAATATTTACTCAGCGATCTGTAGATTTATTCACACAAATATTTAAACTCTTTTTATTCATTATAATCCAAAATCTTAGACTGCTATCAACCTGCATAGTTAGATTTATATTATAAGACTTCCAACCAGAACACATGCTCAAGGAGGTCAGTTTCCTGTATGTAAGACTTATAATCTTGTTATTACGTACGGTATATAAATATATAAAAAAAATTCTTCCGAAATATTTTCGCACCAAATGCAACCACCTGAAATAATAATTTCCTGTGTATTTAATTGTCAAGTTGTTGAGCTTTGATAATGCCGTATTTTCAAAAGTATGGACCCGGTTACTTACAAGCTAACACGTAAAACTTGCTCATTGTCATTGGCTGTGTTGCCAAATTTTATGCACGAGAACCATCCAACTCCCTTTCAGCCGGCGATCTCCTGGCGATCCATCGGCAGACAACTATAGTGTAGGAAGGGTGGAAGACCACCAGCGAACTGCTGCGCGAATAAAGGCCAGGGGGTTGCCAGCAAACCTTCGGAGGACGTTTATAACTACGGGCCTTAGTAAAATAACGAAGATTTCGCTGGTACTCAGTGATTGAGAGGAGTGAAGGCAGTAAGATAGTCCTCGCACATTGCGACGTTTTAGTGGTAGGTTCGAGTTTACGTCAGTTAAATTCAAATTTCGGAGTGATGATAACTTACTACGAATCGAATTTAATGTGTTAATCTGATCAAGAATAAAAATTCTTGTCTTAAAGTCAACCGTATGAAGGTTGCATGCATCCAAAAAGTAACCTACCGAGCTAACAGTTTGAATGTATTCAAGCAAACTGACGTGTGCCGCGGACGCCCGTTCTGCCGTCTCTAATGTATGGGCTACTGCAGCCGGGTCTCGAGAACGTGACCGTCCACCCCACTTGCAGAAACCACCTAAACGCCAGTCTTCGCTACACGACAGGTAAACTCCTGTTCCTGTAAGCCTCAATTGAGCAGTTTCTGACTACCCTTTTTCGAAGCAGGGCCAGCTAACAAATTGGTAGAATTTGCAACATTAACTAGAGCTGCTAGAGACTGTGTGAGAATTTTTGCAGCGTCGGGGCGCTACGTGCCACGACGTAATACAGACGGCAAGTGACAGTGTCGGGTTTGAATCACAGGTGACTTGGGCAAAACTAATGACAGACGCATATGCAGTGATTTTACACTAAACATTTCGTGTGGCCTGCATTACAGAACTTTTTAGATATATTTTCCATGAAAGCATAATGTAAATGACTAGGACAGTAGGACAGCCCACCAAGAAAAAGTTTTAGTTGTCCTTTTTGTATTTTCTTTATTTGTAAATTGCTAGTGATTTTGCTTGAGTGTTTACATTTTAAATATGATGTAATTTATTGTGACGTTTTTTACAGAAGTTTATTTCTTGCTTTCGTTTCACGACATGTTTCTGAAAGTGCCGTATAAAGACTTTGGACTAACAGATACGGGCGTAAATATTATTAATGTGCTTCTACAAAGTTTTCAATGTAGAATTTTGTTTTAAACTAGCAAGCCATATACCAAGTTTGGTGTGAATGCACGCAGCCGCATCCCTCGCCAAACGCCATGTTGATTGAGTCTCGCCTGGTCACTGAGGAAGTAGGTAAATAAAGTGAAGAAAATATTGAGGTAAAGGTGAAACTAAGGAGAACTAGAGTAAAGTCTAAGAATTGTCTGTTTGCATTGCAAAGTCATGAAACTGAGATATCTCAGTTGAGACTGGCTCGACATGCTTGTATGCGGCCCTAGCAGGCCAAGGGTTCGCGTACAAACACATGAGGGAAATTTTTACATGACCTCAATACAATAACACTCATATACAGTTACTTTGAAATGCTGCAATGTCTCGTGAATATCTGGGGAGACTTTCCCGATTCTCTAGGCTTATTTGTAGTGTGTTGTTTTTGAATTCCGACTAATTATGAACAATACTAAAATCGTTGAAACACTTGCACTTACACTTGACAGGCTTTAAAAAATAAAACTAAAATCCTTCAACATGCTGTGCACACTGCAAAAATGTAACAAAATCACTTTGACGAGCGTTGGTGTGAGGGTAGGAGGATGAGATGCACCCTACAGCACACATGGGTTTTGGCAGGAATTCGCAAACATCCGGAATACCGGCTGCTCGTTGTTGATTAGGGCCGCAGATCTACCGCTTATGTGGCGATGTCTCACTGGATTCTCTGCATATCTCCAATGTGAAGGTAGAAGCTGTTGAGGTGCTAGTTGGTGGGTATAGTTCCCTAAAGGCCAAGAAGTGACCATGGTCGAAATAACAGGTAAATATGTTTATTGTGAAATATTATAGTTACTCAACACTGAACAAATAAGAACTGCATCATTTGCAGTGAAGCGGATCCCACTCACCAAGCCTGTGGGTGACTAGCTGAAACGTGCGCGAACTATGTGACTACGGAAAACACATTAAGTTGTGAATGTTACGTCCCTGGGCGGAATGAGCTTGAAGGATTTAGTGGGCACTACTCCTGTACTAAAGACAACTGAATCAGGTTCCGATAAAGTAAGTTACTATTGAAGCTACACTGTGGTTATGAACAAACAAAGGTGATGCTAGCATGTGTGTACACAAACAGTCAGTTGCTGGGGAATGTATGGCGTTGGGTACATGTCAAATTAAATTCTAAATACTAACATTACTGTAAGATAAGTTGCCTGGTACAGTTGGTAATGCAAGTGGCACTACATCATGATATTTTTGGCCCCTGCTGTACCACTAAGGCTAATTGAATAATTTTACTAATGAGGAGCGTGCTCTCTGTCTCTTGCACGTGCAAACACTGTAATTAATTTAAACATTAATTCCAGTGCCATCAGCACGTCTCTCTGACACACTTTAGGAAAAACCACATGGTCGCTCACTCATGTCTAAAGGGTATAGTTTTTACCTGTTCGGCAAACGACAAATAGCCGGAGGTGTCGGGTACACTCTAAACAAGGTACCCTATTCAATTCACTAAAAAACACTTGTGGGGAGATGTGCTGTTGTGTTAAATTAAACATTTTTCCATTGGTGTCACCAGTACTTCCATTTGTCTGTGTATGGGCTCGATGGCCCCATTTATATTGATGTGTCCTTGCTGTGCACCGCTACATGGCACGGGAAGGTCGGGCAAGTTGCAAGGTGCTACATTCGCCGCTCAGGTGGACAATGTCACACGTCCCCGCCCGGAAGACCCTTGTCATGCCGCACTGTTGCAGCAGGTCTGCGGTTGACGCCGCAGTGAGCGTGGCCACCGTTTGTATGTGCTGTCATCGGGTCGGATGCCCCATGCCATCGAGGTGGGGGTGGAGAAGCTGGGGGGCAATTACTGAGGGCTTTTTATCCCGGTTGCGTGGTGGTCGTCCCGTCGTCGGTTCAGTACCTAGTTGGTGGGTGGTGGTTGCGCCATGGTCGGGAACTGTGCTCTGGTGACAGTGATGTGAGCGGAATGCTCTGCTGGTCCTCTGGTAACCCCTAGAAGGGAGGCGGTGCCGGTGGTGAGGTGTCCCGGGCATAGCTGTCCTCTCCCTACACATAGTTGATGTCCAAGTCGAGCACTGTGGAGTCGGACCCCAGGCTGGTGTTGACGTCTGGTCAGGCGGGGCAGCTCCATTTAATGAGCTGTACGGTGGCAGGTTGTCCTGGCCGGCTGCTGATGGGAGATGACACTGGTGTGTCGATGTCTCTGCGTGGTGGTGTTGAGTGAAGGTGGGACCTGTGTGCCTGAACGTGAGCAGGTTACTCAGGTGGTGGTGATTGTGTCCTTCCTCGCCTGTCGATGGTGTAGCCATCGGTGGTCGAAGTTGGCAGATGAGTGGCGATGATTATGATCACTCGTATGTCGTCGTCCATGTCTTCACTTTTCGGTACTTCCTGCTTGGTGGCTGGCAGCCAGAAGGGTGACAAAGTGCCGGTCATTAGGTCGCTCTTGCGGGTAGTCGGTGGTAAGTTGACACAACTGGTTGTTTGGGGGAAGGGGGTGGTGAGTTGTCCTTATCAGGGTTGTCGTGTGGCTTTGGCTCAGCTGGGTTATCCACACAGCATAAGTCGTCTCGAAGCACTTTGATTTTGCACCATGGGCTGATTTGCAAGATGTATGAGGTTGTGCTGACACGACGTTTGATTGTGTGTGGACCACTCCAGTGCTGCGATATTCCAGCACAAAAGTCATGCTTGACATAGAGTCGCACATACACCTGTTAGCCTATTTCTAGCTCTCACTGTGGGCGGTTGGTCGGCGGGACCCATGTCTGGATATATTGTTTCTGTTTTGCTCTGGCGGCATCTATGTGGTGATGAAATTTGGTCATCCTGTTCTCCATAGCAGCTGGTTGGGAATTTAGATAGCTAACATCTTGGTCGAATTCGCCTGGCTGTGTCAGCTGCCTACCCAGCAGTAGTTGGGCAGATGACTGTACTGTGGCTTCATTCTGCCTGTTGAGTATGCAAAAAAAGGCATCCAGAATGTGTTTGGCCCATGTCGTGTGATCTCCATTCACTCTGAGCCTCAGCTAGATTTTTCAACTCTTGGTTACGTCGTTCAGTGAAGTTTGTCCTCAGGTGGTGTTGGTCGGTGGTGTGATGTGTTATTCTCCATGCCATACAATATCCCCGCTAATTCCGGCTGGAGAACTTAGTGCAGTTGTCCATAAATAGTGTTTTCGGAAAATCCCAGTAGGGGAAGAATTCCGTGGTGAGGACTTTGGCGATCCTGGCTGCCCTGGCTGTCGTAGGCGGGAATGCCTCCACCCACCTACTTAACAGATCATTTACGACTAACAAGAAACTCTTGCCATGGTCCGACCTTGGGTATGGGACCATTAGGTCTAATGCTATGTCTTAGAATGGCTGTTGTGGTAACAGTGGTTGTTGTGCGGTCCCGCTGAGCACCAGGTTTTGTAGCAATAACATTCACTGCACTTCTTCACATATTCGCGCACATACTTCGCGAGTTTGGGCCAGAAATGCGCGTGCTTGATGTTGCGAATGGTTTGCGCCACACGGGGATGACCTGATAACCGGTTCTCATGATAGTACTACATGACTGCTAACTGTGCTTCAGGGGGTACATAAACATGCCACTGCTCTCCACCATTCGTGGTTAGTATTTCGACGTGGCCATTGACGACACTCCAATTTTTCACATGTTGTTGGGAGAAACTGGTTTTGTTTTTGCTGCATGTCCTTCGAGGTTTGTTGGGCGTGTAAAACTAGGTGGTGCAGCTGGTCCACGGTCTGCTCTGCGTGTGATGCACCAGATGCTATGGTCGAGAGTTGTTGGAGGGTGCCGACAGGTGGCAACACTGCCTCCCACTCGTCTTCGTCCCTCACTTCTACATTCTTGCTGGGTGCTCTAGACAGGGCAGCCGCGAGTTCATTCTCCACTCCTGGCACATGCTCTACCACGAAATCGTAGGCTTGTAACAGCATTGCCCAATGTGTTAACTTGCTACGGGCTTCTTTCATTTTGTGCAGCAAAACTAGGCACCTATTGTGTGTCCTCAACGTGAACCGTTGGTATTCTAAATACGAGTGGTAATGTTTAATCGTCCAGACGATAGCCAAACGTTCCCTCTCGTTTACGTTGTACCTCTATTCTCTGCGACATTACTTGGTGTTAGTGTAATCTATTATTCGGTGCTCGAGGTCGTTGTTAGGCTGAAAGAGCACATCTCCTAAGGCTGTCTAAGCTGACGTCAGTATGCAAGTAAAAGTGAGTGGAAGGATCCACTCGTGCAAATGTTTTACAATCATTGAAACTGTTTTTAATCTGGTCAAAATATTTCTGAATGTGTTGAGTCAACTGAAATTTTTGTATTGGTGATAGCATGTCGGTTAGAAGGGCAGTGATAGTTGCAAAATTCGGAATATATAGCTGTAGCCAATTTATTTGTCCAAAGATTTTTCTCACTTGTTTGCGTGTCTATGGAGTGGGGTAGTTAATGATTAAGATTTTTATGATTTTCGCTCGGACTGCTTCATTCGGCGTTTATGTGTGTGTCAGGTAACTTAAGTCAGTTTTCCCAATGTGACATTTCTCCACAGAGCACATTAGCCCATTAATGGCTAAATGCTCGAACACCATTTCTAAGTGGTTAACGTGCTCGTCCCAAGTTTGGGACCAGATGACTACATCGTGCATATATGCCATGTCGAAATCACCAATGAGGCCATCAAGGATGCGCATCATCATATGTTGAAAATTAGCAGGGGTGCACTTGAGTCCAAATGGCAACACACAGAATTGAAATTTTCTCCCATCGTGGGCGGTAAAGGCTGTTTTGTGTCTGTCAGTTGGCTTTACTGGCACCTACTAGTAGCCACCTTTTAAATCGAGCATAGTCAAAACTTTGGCATTACCCAATAGGTTTAAGGCTGTTTTGATTTCGGGAAGCAGGGGTGGTGCAGATTGCATAATGAGGTTCAGGAGCCTGAAATTCACACAGAAGGAACAGCTCCCGTCTTTCTTAGGGGCTAAGATAATTACTGAATTGTATGTACTATCTGTCGACGGTCATCTAATCTACTTGGTCATCTCATCTACTTAAGTTGGTACAGGTCGTAGTCTTGCGGTGGTGCATATAAGGGTTCAGTTTGGGTGGTCACATTGGTACACCTGTGGGGTGCAAAAATATCCTCGCACTCACCAAATATTCACTGTATGGCAGCCTAGTATTGCGGTGGTACTGTGTGATCAAATTCTGCCAAAGTGTGTTTGTTTCCTACAGCCTAAACAGTAAACAGTCTGGTACTTGGTTATGCCAAAACGAATTCTATTCTTGGCAATTTCTATGACAGTTTTCTAGTCTACTAGCCATGGATCACCTAATACCACATCTTTTCTCAGGTCACGCGATACTAAATCACTGGTCTTTGTGTGTGTGTCTCTGATGGTTAGATTGAGCTATGTGGTGCCTACAACATTACAGGTGTCAGTGAGAGTGACTAGCTGCATGGTTTGTTTACATGCAGTCATCCTGTGGTTTGAGATAAATTCGGCACGTACGAAATTATGCAATGCAGCGGTATCAATTAATGTCACTGTTGAACAATGGTTTACAAGTACTACAGGGATCTGCAGTAGGCGGTCACTACAGTCACTTACTTGGCCTAAGTAGCTGGTGTTGGCTGCGGTTCTTGCTGCGATGGGTGAATTTCTCGTCGTCGCTGGGTTTGTTGATGTTGTTGGCAAGGTTGTTTCCAGGGGCCATACCCGGTTTTGGAATTTCCCTGCTGCTGCATGTGTGTCGGGCATACACTGTGACAGTGATAATGGACGTCGCGACAGATGCGACAGTGTGGAACATCACACAGTGTGGTGCATTGCTGCTCATGGAAAGGGTGGAGTGTGCTGGTGTTGCGCGGAGCTTCGGCGCACTGGTTTTGTTGATTCGATCAGCTGTGCAGTCGGCCCAGTGTGGCTGGACTGGGCGTATGCTGTTGTTTACATACGCTGGATGTCGCACACCGGCACTTCCTGCTCTGTTTTACTGTGTCTTGGCTGCTTGTTATTTATTTCTGTTTAGACTGTTGACTGTGCGCAGGAAATTCCGGTATCCTTCATATATCATAGGCAGTAATGACGGGCGATACTCTAAGCAGGCGTTGTCTCTGATGGCTTCAAGCACATCCTCAGGTGCTACATTGGGGTGGTACCTGGTTGCGAGGCCCATCTTGCACTCACCGTTATTTGTTGTCTCAGCGTGGAATAGCTACTTGCATGACGGGCTGTGAACTTCTGCAGGAACTAATGCCAGGTGATGTTGTATTCTACTGTCGTGTCCCGCCAATTTCGGGCTTCGCTGTGCAGCTGTTTGCTAATTGCACTGGACCAGTCAAAGCCACTAATGCCATAATGTTGTAATCTGCTAATACAATATTCTAGGAAGGTGTTTGGGTCTTCTGAAATATTTCCAGTGAAGGTTGGCAAACCATGAAACTGCGAGGGTGTAGGGGGGTGGATGCTTGAGACAATGGTGTCGATGCAACACAACCATAACCTCGTGGTGATGCTTGAGCGGCCTGGTTAGGCAGTGTTTGTGAATACAATGGACTATGTTGCCCCTAAAGTGTTGGTGTGGCATTGGCTTGGACGCGTGTAAACAGGTTGGTGGTAAATTGCATGGTGTGGTCGTAGGGTGTGAATGAGGCTGTGTCATTCCCGGTCCTGGTGCATGTGGCTTGGTACGTATATCAACCGGGTAGGCACGGCGGTTGTTGTTTACCAGCTTGTCCGCCTGGAATGTGGTGGGGATGGCTGAGGGTACTGAGGTTGTCATTTGTCCTCGCGATGGTGAAGTTGCAAAATGGGGGTGTTTGCCGATGCGCGAACGACTTCAGGCGAAAATGGCTATGGCTAACCCCTTGGCACGTTTTACACTTAGCATCTTGTTTCTTGCAGTACTTACCGATTCTAAAGGCAACTAAGTTACGGCGCCATTTAATGGGGCCGCCATTACTTGGAATACAATTCCCCGGAAGGCGAATCATCTATCAGCATCAGCGATGTGCGTGAGGAGTGAGTTACTTGGATTCAGCTGAGTGTGCCTGCGTGTAGGCGATTTGGCAGACGTTGCCACTGTGAGAACCCTAAAGAGGGTATAATCTGTGGGGTGATTGCCGGTGAAAGGGTGCCTGCTCGTAAATTATGTTATTGTCCGAATGAGCACGGGATTTTTGCTTGTCACTCAGGGGGTGGGCGACACAGTGACCTGCCTAACTCCTCACGCACTCCACATTGTGATGCTGAACTTGTGATGAGAGAAATAAGAGTTTTAACGCGTGGACGAAAACAGAGGGGAAAGGGGGAGCCGAGGCTGTAAGACACCTCGGACGCTGAGTCTGCATTGACGTCACAATACACTGTTGCTTGAGACTTCTGATACTTGTTTAGGTCATTCTACCACCTGTAGTACACTAAGCATACCTGATAGGATGTACTAGTTATCTGGAGAAGGCCAGATGCCTGAAATGAATTACATCCATGATAGCAAAATAAGCTTGATTCAAGCTTGACTCAAGCTTGCCATGACAAGTCTGTAAGCTTGCAGCAAGCTTGTCATGTCAAGTCATAAGTTTGAATCAAGCTAACTAGTCTCCACATGACAAGCCTGCAGCAAGTTTGCGAGGAAAGCTTGATTCAAAGCTTGATTCAAGGTTGTTGCAGGCAAGGCAGAATACAACTGTAAAAAATATGCTTGACTCAAGCTTGAATCAAACTTTCCAAATAGGGCTCGTAATAGCAAGCCTAAATCAAGTCAATTGCAGGCTTGCCGCAAGCTTACATGCTATCTGGGATGTAACTCAATTGACTCTACTATATTTTGGCATAAAGATACACACAAAATAACACAGCTTACAGTGATCATGAACGGGCCTGACCCTATAGCCAGTCAGTAGCTGAAGCTAACGTACGGCGTGGAAAAACACATTCTTGCGAAATTAAGCTCGGCGAGCGGCAGTCGACCGAGGGTGGGTATGCCAGGAGGAGAAAACAACAAAACTCTTCCAGAGAATTACATTACCTATTGCAGTGAATGATGATTGCTTGACAAAAGATGGAGTACCCCATACAACGAATGCCGAACTGCACCTTACACCCATCCACTAACGGCTCGACTGACTCGACGTGCTTGTACGCGGCCCCAGCAGGCCAACGGTTCGCGTACAAACATGTGAGGGAAATTTTTACATGGGCTCAATTCAATTATAGGTGATTCGGAATAAAGTGAACACTCAAAAAAGCCCTGATTAATTTCTATTTTCTGCCAGTTTATATCTTTCCGCTACATGTAAACATCAACATTGCCACGTGCTTTTATTTACATAGTCTTGTACAATGTTTACATTTACGTTACAGTGCTCCGATAAATTTTAGCTACAATATGTACTCATTAAATGCACGGG
>PNEQ01001988.1:0-11932 GCA_003012365.1 Medauroidea extradentata | reverse complement strand
AGTAGTAATCTCAGTTATAAATACCTGCGAGTAAACGTCTTATAACACTGGTTTCTCTGCGTCTACTCTAACGGCGCTATTACCGTTACGAATCTCGTAAATGCATGCACAGTATATTCGAACTTTTAAATTAAAACCGCCACTAAAAACACACACGACACACGCAACTCAAGAATTCAAGTTCCGTTCAGCATACTGCAATCAACGACGACGACGCACGTAAAGAGAAACAATAAATAACGTATTTTCTTAGTGTGCGAAACAGGGGAAAAAATACTGTTTCTATTTCCAGATACTCAGGCTGGCGATCATAAAACATAACTTACATTACTAATGACTTCACATAATTTATCAATGATATTCATGAACAGTCACTTCAAATACTTTTATATGTGTTTATCAGAAACCGATATTCATTACATAACGGACAAACAAACTTAAAGGACGCAATTCGCTTCCAAGCGGCGAAAACCTAACTCTGGTGCCATCTGTCGGTGAAATTTTAAACTACCTCTGTGGCGCGAAGAGTTAGCGGCATGTGCCAACGATAATCGACTCGGTTGCGTCGCTTTGTGCTGCCGCTAATTAAATAAAATTGTACAGTCAGTAGGTATGTCAGTAAGAACTTAAATAAATATTTTAAAGTATATTAAATACAGAGAGGTCATTTGCAATTGATGTTGTTTCACTAATGCTGTATTCAATTAAGAAAATACACGGGACTACATGCAGTTATTCGCTACCAACCATATAAACAATAATGTAACTGTTGTTAATGTTGGCTTATATGCAGTAACGGCTAGTGATTTTTTTCAAAGGTTAAATCTTTAGTGCTCACTTTATTCCGAATGGCCTATACACTCACATACAATTATTTTTAAATGCTGCAGTGCCTCGTGAATGTCTGGGAAGCCTTTCCAGAGTCTTTAGGCTTATTTGTAATGTGTTGTTTTTGAATTTGGACTAATTATGAACAATACAAAAATCGTTGAAACACTTGCACTTACACTTGACATACTCAAAACATAACTAAAACCCTTCAACATGCTGTGCGCACAGCGATAATACACAAGAACACTTAAATTGTCATAAATAACATCACTGAAAGAGAAGTTGAATGCAAACGGTACTACATTGTGTCATCTTTGGTCCTTGCTGGACCACTAAATTGAATAATTTTGCTAATGAGAAGAACACTCCCTGTCTCTTGCATGTGCAAACACTGAAATTAATTGAAACATGAATTCCAGTACCATCTGCACATCTCTCTGACACACTTTAGGAAAAACCATGTGGTCGTTCACTGACGTCTAACGGATGTAATTTTTACCTGTTCGGCAAACGACCAATGGCCGGAGGTGTCGGGCACACTCTGAACAAGGGACCCTATTCAATACACTCAAAAATCACTTGCGGGGAGCTGGGTTATTGTGTTAATTTTAAATTGTTCCATTGGTGTTACTCCTGTTGGTCCGTGCGCGGGCTCGACTACCCTGTATGAGTTTACGTGTCTTCGCTGTGCACCACTAGATGGCACGGGAAGGTCGTGCAAGTGACAAGAGGGTACGTTCGCAGCTCAGGCGGACCATGTCACCTGATTCGTAGAATACAGACATACTTTACATAATTGTCTGTGTACACTTTCATTTTTACACTACTGTAGCCATTGTGTAATAATTAACTTAACTGTTATTATATGAAGTCTGTATCGATTTGAATGGTAACAGTCAAAGCTCTGGCTCTTCTCACAGAACAAGAAGCCCTGGTAAGTGTTTAAAAGGGTGTATCCAAGGAGGATTTTCCTTGTGGTTTATTCTCCCTAAGCCACAGTCCCTAAACATTATTTTTTCATCTAAGAACTTTCTAATTTCAGTTCATCAAATACGGACCACGGCCGTAGAAGAACAGGTCTGGACACTCGCCTGGAAACTTGATCCCCTTGTTGTTTGACTGCAGTTCACCAAGTTACCGATAATGCTATATATTTTTGGCGCTGTAATCCGGGCGGTCGAGCTCAAACTCCGCCCACTTCCCTCCCACTAAGATAAACAATTTATCAAAACGTATTTTTTTAAAATAAAATTTATTAAATACTTTCTTCGCTTACAATTTAAAATCATGGCTCCAGAAATCTTTATCTACTTTATAATGTTAACATTGGAAAAAAGTAGGCGGAGTTTGAGACCGACCGCCCGGATTACAGCGCCTAAAAGTACAAAATTATCGGTACCTTGACGAACTACAGACAAACAACGAGTGGATCAGGCAAAAAACATTGGTAGATAGGCGAGTGTCCACACCTGTTCTTCTACGACCGTGGCCCAGACAAACATTTGAAGTCAGTGTATTTGTGCCCTTGTTACTTGAACGTTTATACAGGTGGACACTGTAGCCCATAAACATCGTTCCCGCCATAAAGAGCCAATTTATTTTACTCAAAGTTTGAAGAGCAATAGAGCAAAAATTATTTATCGAATAGCAGATGTGCCGTGTTTATCTCAGCCTACGTTAATTGCAGAGTAAATGTTTAAATAAAATTAAAACTCTACAACATGATTGCGTTTTGGAACACAGTTTTGTGAGTACCGACATCGATTACTGTCTGAGCATGGAAACCATTGTTGAACGAAGTTAATACATTGCTGCTAGCTATGGATGCTAGTTTCTGCTTTTTATTTAACATTTTATGTGCAAATTTGTTTGTTTTATTGGTACAAGCAGTTGCATATCGTCAGTGACGTACATGTGCGTAAATAAACAATACATGTGGCGGTATTTTCATGTTAGTTCGCTAGGTTTATATACATAAACAATTGTTTAACCACATTATTTACACTATGAAAATGTATAACATGGCCTTTTTACTCATAAAATGTAACCGTTGTAGATGTATTTCACGTACCTGATCGCACGCGAATTCAACTCACGTAACCGTTTTCATTTAAATCTGTTCATTCTTCAGTACTATCAATACCATACGAGGCGCTTACAAAAACCTTACTCGATCTACTCGATGCTGTGTGATGGTGTCAACAATAATGAATTGTTCGAGCAAAACTGGCATATACACGTCGATTTCAAGGAAGTCCCAACATGCCATATCCTGTATACTCCTACCTATGTGATTTTTTTATTGATGTACAGTGGAAAGGGAAGTGAAAAAAAAAGTGGTAACAAAGACTTACTACACACATTTCTCACGATCGCCAGCAAATATATATATAGACACACACACACACACACACACACACACAATAATTAGATAAGTGGAATAAGGTATTTGATTTCGTACACACATTTAAAAAAAGACAACAATAATAATGTATCATCACACAAAAAAATTAAATATTGTCTAAAAACACCTTCAGCAAAAAAATATTTATTGTATATAACCAGGCAGGTTGAGCGACTTAAAGGTACTATCGTTACTTCAGTCTGACTGTGTAGATCTACTGTGGAACAATTGTAAACAAACTTTCTTCGCCGGCTATTTCAAACAGGTTGATCACGAAAATGCAGAAACCCTCGCTTGAGCGGGCTTTCGATCGTCGTTCGTTCCGAATGGACGAGTCTGGGTCGACGGTTGCGCATTGTTGAGCATAACACAACCGCAGTGCCCTGTCGACTGGTTCGGCGGCTGGAACCGGCGGTGCCAACTTTGCCCGCGCCAGTCGGCGAGGCGTCCGCGGCGTGGTCGCATGACTCGTGCAGTACCGCACCGCGTCTCGGGCTTGGCGTTTATATCAAGTCTAGATGGTAGTTTAGGTAGAGCAACATTTCAGCTTGTTGGGTCCTGACAGTAACCCGAGTAGAGTTTTCGAGCATCAAATAACCCTGCCTTGCTTGCAAGGCTTCTAGACGTAACTTGGTGATCAGAAAAATATAGTCACATGAATGAAAACCCACCTTACCCCAGGTTCACTTACTATAGATACGTTACGGAGTTTACGGAAAGTTCTCCCAGTGCTGCCAAGTTGATTATTACCGCACATTACAAGAAGATACCTGAAACATTGTGAGTGTTGCGTGATCCCCCCCCCCCCCTTCAGCAGAACGTTCGAGAAACTGCCATAAATTTCGAAACCTAGTTTAGCTAAGAAAAAAAAAGTGCCTACTGAATTTCAAAATGTCGAGAATTTCAAGAAAAAGATTCTTAATCTGGACGGTTGTTCGATATTACTCTCATATAAAATCAGAAACCAAATCTAAGAGACACTAAATAGACCCAATTGTCGCAGTGGTACCCTAACTTTGATTTAAAAATTATGCGCTTTTTGCCGTGTGTGCCTGCCTACCCCACATGCAAGCATCGAAGACTTCAGGAAATGCTAGAAAGTGTGCTACCAGAGCGGTGAGCGTTTGATTCATATCTCATTAATTTGGCACATTGTGTTACGTTTATTGCTAGTATTTTTAGTTCTACGGACAGTTTTATTTGCTACGGTATTTAAGGTATACTATACAAGCTATTTTATACCCGTTATTGCTTTTAATAGAGATACGACAATTATTTTTGACGTTTTTTCGACTATTTACTTTGTACGTACGTTTGGTATTTTTCTCACTCTCCCCTTTTTATCCAAGAGCTGTATTTTCATTAATCCTTTCCAATAGGCTAACTAT
This sequence comes from Medauroidea extradentata, assembly GCA_003012365.1. Classification (NCBI taxonomy): domain Eukaryota; kingdom Metazoa; phylum Arthropoda; class Insecta; order Phasmatodea; family Phasmatidae; genus Medauroidea; species Medauroidea extradentata. Next base: position 7,309 of record PNEQ01001988.1, on the reverse strand, counting down.
TCTGTCTGTATACGTAAGCCATAAGCAGAACTAAACTAGGGCTTCTGCAATTGGCGTGTGAAATGTATAAGTAATATTCGCACCTCTAGAACAATAGGGACACAACTCAAAAAATACGGTTCTGAGATATTGGCATTTGAAGTTTCAGTGAAAAAACAAATTCGTGTGTTTAAAACTTTTACTGTAACCATAATACCACTATTCATGTTGAAGTATGTTGAATTAAAAGTTGATAATACTGTTATTTTAAGATAATTGCATTATTTTCGTCATAGAAGTATGAAAAGTAGGTACACAACAATAATAAGGATTCAAGTCAAAGAATGCAGGTATCCGGTAAGCTAAATAAGTGTTGGTATTACCATCAGAAAGACCATCGAAAGATGCATTACAACAGAGGCCTAACTCAAAATAACCACTTTCTGAGCTTTGCCCTTATTGACCTGGAGGTGCGAGGGTTAAACGTACGATTTCTAAGTTACATTTAGACCTCTATACGGTAGGTGCTAGATGCCGTGTTTGAGGTAAGGGAACAGGCAGACGATAAGGCCTAGACTTGCCTGTGCGTCAACAACCGCATCGCCTGTATGTGCCGGGCGCGAAAACTGCATGCCGTGTTTTGGTCGTTGGCTTTTTCCTGTGAGAATTTAAAAAGTGACCCTACGTTTTTATTTACGGAAAGTGCGAAGTAAAGTCCAGCGCATGTTTCTATATTTTTGTTTTACGTTTCCGGTTGACATTTTGTTACGTGACATAAGTCTGGAATATATGTTTTTAATCGTTTGGAGGTGCCCCGAAACCATTTTCCTAAGTGTGGTATCTAGAAAATTAAAATTGAGAAGCACAACTATAAATGTGTTTACTATTCGTAGGCAAAGATATCGAACACACATTTAATAATATTTATTTTAAAAAACTTTTTCCTAACACGCTGCAACAATGTTCATGCGCCATTTGCATAGGCCTCTTAGAAGTACGAACAACATAATACCCTATACAGGGTTTCCCATAAGTCCGGTCTCATAGGGTAAATAGAAATTGGTGAAATATGGAATATTTTAATGATGATGTAGTGTGTTGGCGTAAGACAACAGCGGTGTGTTCACTTCCGTGTGTCATTACGACAGAAAATGTTCAAATTGATGGCCGCGAAGTACTCTGCACATGCGTATGCGATGGTTCAAATTGCTTTGTACTCGATGTAACATGGCCGGTGGGTTGGAGCGACACGCAGCAGTAATGTTACTAACAATAAAATTTCATTACATTTCACCTATTTTAACTTTCTTAATGAGATCGGACTTTCCCTATGACACCGGACTTAAGGGACACCCTGCGTTTACACTGATATGTATACGCATGTGTGTATATTCGTGTGCATATGTATGTGCGTTACGCAACAATAAAATTCAGTCAGAATATGTACTTGTAACACTTTATTCAAACTTATTTCGTGCGTGAACACTGAATTCCACCAAAAAAAAAAAAAATAATTTTCAGAAAACATCAAGTTCTTATCTGTACTTACGTTAAGAGCGGCAAAGATAAATAACATATAAAGGACTTTGCTGATCTAAATAATTAATATAATTATCCATCATTAAAGTGCTTAAGAACTTTGGGAGCATGTTTAAGTTTAATACTGCTAGGGTTTCAAGTCCCTTCATTGGGTGTTCTACTCATAATCTACATTCCTCTACAAAACACTGCGAAGTGTTAAACTATTTCATTCCGTTACTGACTTGACTGTCTTAAACTAGCATTGAGAAATGAGCTAACGTTTAAAAAATTCGAACCAATAATTAATGTATTATTGATTTCAAGTTTACCGGACATCAAGCTGATGCTAGGAGTTTGTAAGTTATCTGGAAATAAAATAATGTTCCACTGGAACTACGAAACTTATAAAAAAAAAATCATATGATTCTATTGGCGAAAAATTGTACCCAAGTTCATTGTAGAATCATCGATAAGTTTCGTATTAATCTTTGCAGTAGATCTTGTGATACAGCTGTGCTAAAAGACAAATTTTGAGTCAAAATGAGGGTAGGAAATTTGTTTCTAACCGGCTGCAACGCAGTCCAACAGCCATGTAGGCATAGTCAACCTGATGTTCGGTAATGGCCTCAACCGTTGTACATCGGTGTTTCAACTACTGTTTGATCCACCGGTGAATATCCGAAAACGTGGTTTGATTATATCTTCATTTTCTTTGAAGGGTGCAATGACATTCATTGTAGAATCGAGAAGTTCACCCTTTGCGCAGGTTTATTTTTAATAAACCCTATTTCCTGCCGTTTAGCACATCGTATGGTGATTAGCCTAGGGTGAAGGGTGTGTTTGCGTGTGTGAGGCGAAAATCGACGAGCGACGCCGGCTGGCGCATGTTTTGTGATATCTCCCCTATACGCCTGAAGTCGTAAACGCCCGTGCAGACTTCCCGCCGCGCCGTATCGTTTTTACTGTTGGACCCTTACATTTTATTGAACCCGTCACACTAGTTAAGTCAATTGTAATTGTAGACCTCAGTTTCGAACGAATTCGGTACATATATCTTGAAAACAACCTTCTGAAAAAGCCGACTTTAGTCAGATTTTAGGGCTTTAAAATTGTGCTTCCAATGTGTGTGATGCCTTAAATATCATATTCACAAGTAGTGTGAAATGTATTTCCTTTTTGTAGATGAGCATTGTGAACGCACGTTTATTCTGAGAGGAAAAAAAAACGTATTTCCAAATTAACTGTACGCAGTTCGAGTGCCAGCCCAGGCGGCCTCCTTAATAACAGAAAGTGCTAATTAGAGTTACGTAGAAAAATTCCCAAAGAACATCACAACTGACCAGAAATTATGACCTAATTAGTCAAAACAAAAATAATAGGACGCTGGCCATTTCAGAGTCATCAGGGGGCCGCTTTGGCGCAGTGGCTAGAGAACTTGCCTCCCCCCAAGGCGATTCTGGTTCGATTCCCGACGGTCTCTGGATTTTCGCATGTGGGAATCGTGACAGACGTACCAGCTGGTAAGCGGGTTTTCTTCGGGATCTCCCGTTTATCCCTCCCCTTCATTCCGGCGCTGCTCCATATTCAAGTCATGTCACACCTCACCAGCGCTTAAGACCAAGATGTTAAGTGCTGACCAAAATATCTTCATTTCACTTCAGAGTCATCAGGTAATGCATATATAAAACTTGGCGACTACAGTATTGATTATTTTGTAAGAAAAATACAGTTAAGGTTGTGATTCGTGAATTGACAAACCAACAGGAGAGCTGTGACACAAAATTAACACCAGAACTCATTAGTAACGGCAAGATTCTGTTGTATTTGTGGTAATGTCAGCTATCAGAAAGACAAGACTATCCAGAGTACTATAAGTTATTACGAAGTTCAATTAGGCACGATAAAATCATAAATTGTGTTTTCTATAAATGATATCGATTAGTTTACAACTTGGAAGCAAAATAAATGCGATGAAAACAAGTGATAGTCTTTAGTGACTCTTCCAAGACAAGAATGGCAATTCTTTTCCAGAATTTAGAAGGAAGAATAAAATTGTAGGGTGTTAATCGATCGGGAAGATGAAATAAAGTGGAATTTTCCCCTATGTTGTTGCTCTACTAGTTTCCCTCCTGGTCATTTAAAGGAGTAAAATATTTGTGCTAATTTTACAAACATAAATTTTGTAATTAGATGCAAAAATTGTCTATTACCGGTAGTTACTTACAAGAAATTTATTGCAAACATCAGAAGCATTTACACGTTATTTTTTTTTATTAATAATTGGGACCAAAGCCCATACTAATGGATTATAGCTTATATTCGAAACATAATCACCTTTTATTGTTAATCACTTCACATTTATTTCACTTTCACTACCTAAAACTGTTCGAAAACAAATAAATTCGAAGTTTTTTCAGGTCGACGTCTTGATTATGAATTCCTTTTATCGCACTGTTACTAGTGGAAGAATGGCGAACTACGATAATGATGGGTTTTGATCTATTTTCAAAGATATCCTTATTTTCAGTCGAGCACATGTGATAAAAGCGTAACGATATTCGCTCGTTAACCTATAGCGACGCGGTGCCAGGGGAGAGGGAGCCTTGAAATGTGGAAATATCCACGCCATAAGCAAAAAACGGGGGGTCTGGGGGTCCACCACAGGAAAAATTAGGAATTTAAGGTGCAAAATGGTACTGTTTAAGAAGTTTACGAACAAACAGAAATAATATATACCGCTTTAAGAAATAGTAACACTTTAAAGAATATATTACGTTTTAAAAATGAAAACATTTGCGCTGTTTTCTTCAACTTCCACGTGTCTCCATATTGTGTTAGTAGCGCCGTGGCAGGCGGCAGCATGTCTTTATTTACGTGCTACACTGGTTGCCTACCTGTCGGCACTGCCATCTTGCTCCGACTTTTGAGTGCCTGTATCTCAGAAACGGGTTGTCTGAGCGTGTTCGGACAAGCACACCTTTTTCGTTCCTGACGTAATTCCGGTTCTTTATTCACTAAGATGGGATGTTACAGGCGTACGTGTACAGATATACAAGCATAGTAATAGAGGCGACCCAATGTTTCCAACGCATGGGATGGGACAGTGTCCACACTTTATTACCTACATACGTATCGTCATGCATCTGGATTGAATCCGAAGGTTATCGTAACATTTGTAGTGGCTGTTGCACTATCGTTACTTAACATGTTCATTAACACAACTTTCACGTTGTCATTACGCCCATATTATTGACAATTGAGGCGTGGTTGCTATACTCATATTGATTTAGGTCTGGCTATCGTTGTATGCGCGAGCTTTTCCGCGATTTATATTCCACCCTGTATATTTCTCTGATTCCTACAAGTATTTGCATATACGTACTGCTGCTGGAACCACATTCCTTTCATACCCTCGCCCCCTTTCAAAGGCCTTTCATGTATCTTCCGAAATCGGCCGGCGGCGATACGGGAGCGTTTGAAAAAATGGACAGTTACTGTTTAGGGATAGGAGTCGGTAAACTCAAAATGCAAGTGTGTGAGTAACGTATGGCGATACGTCTGAGCGACGAGAAAGCAGTTCAGAGGACATCAATTTTCGGTGTCGACGCTTGGCGAGCCAAGTGCAACAGTTGAAACACCGGTGAAAGATAAGCGGACTGTGATTCGACTTTGTGGTTGAACATACGCGAGAAAAGATAATAGGCTGTTCGTCGTTAAGTGAGCACTTTTGAAGCCCAGGTCACTATTTTCCTTTCAAGTCAATTTGTATCTTTCCGCCACATGTAAATATATGCTAAACATGGCAGTCGAAGTAATTGAGAGAAGTTAACGTCTAAGGCAAACTGAACCACACATTTCTATTATTATTCCGGAAAAGTCGGTCTTCATATGTGTTCACTTTACCTTGAACTGTCTGTAACACATAGATTCTGTAAATATCCTGAATAAGACGTTTTAGGACCAACCTTTTTATCAGTGTGTGACATAATCTCGATACTGATTTTATGCGACAAATACATCATACGTAAATTGATATTATTATTATCTTTGTGTAAAAATACTAAGCATGTAAATATTGTGTTGTAGACTTTGAACTGAAAATGTAAGCTTTACTTTATGAGTATTTCTAATAATTTATTATGTTATGAAAATTTCCAGTTGAGCGCTTCTATTGTTTTTAGTTAAGTTCTACAGCCTACTCCGAACCTCTCTACGCTTTTAACGGTATTCCGTGGCTTTGAAAAGGTTCGGGTGAGGCTTCCTAACCCAAGATCTCCTCTGTTGCCACAAATATCTCTCTGGCCTTGGATCCAGGGTAGCGACGCCGTCGCGCAGTGACACAGGAAAATCAGACATGCAGGCTTGTCACGCGACATACGCTCGCCAATGACGCACGCGATATGGTGGGAGGGCGGAGCTTCTCCTCAGCTGGAGTTCACTTACATCACCTGGGGGAGGAAGATCGACCGCTGCTGGAAAGTCGTTAGGACTCCGCCTTTTAGCGCGGATCAGTTGCCAACGTTGAACATGCATTGAAGTCGCCAAGCAAGGTTCAGGTTAGGAAGATAAACGAATTTACTATGGAAGAGTTTGGCAAGGGAAAAATTCTGCCGCTAATTGTGCTTGTGTCGGTAGCGGGACTACGAACTTTGCCGAAGCCGAGGATTCGCGAATTAACCTTACCTATGCCGAAGAGGGGAATGTAGGGGAAGCCTGCTTCCCCCCTTCCCAGTCGCGTGACCTAAGATAAGGTAAATTATACTACGGTTAGGAAACTCAATGTTATTAGTTTTGCAAGGGAAAAATTCTGCCGCACATTCGTGAATCCTCGGCACCGACTTCGACAAAGTTCGTAGCCCCCTTTCCAACTCCAGCGCAACTGGCGTCAGAATTTTTCCCTTGCCAAACTCGTCCATAAGAAATGTTCCATTCGTAACTGGAGGGAGTACCGCAACGCTACGTGTAGTATGAATCTGTTATAACCTACATCCGTAGGGCTCAGTTGAGTGAAGTCTTATTGGAAGTCATGTTACAGTGTAAATGTTGAGAAGCGTGTTCGAGCAGCGGGCTGTTTAAAGAATTCATTTTTTTTTTCATGTCGACATATACTTCAGTCTGTAATTGTGTATTTTAGAGCCGCACCTTAAACCAGAGTTCACGACAGACGCGGGAGTGTTCTGGCTTCCCCACCACCGTCGCCAATGTTGAGAGTGTGGCAGTTGATGGAGACGATTTGCAGACGCGGGGTAGACAGGTTCCTGGGGTCTGGCCGTCCTCGTAACTCTGCCACCAAACTGTTCACTATCTCTGGACACGTAGTGATTCCACGTACGGTTTATGAAGAGATATCTATACCTCTGGAGGAGTTATTATTATTATTATTATTAACACAGTGTGCGGCAACATAACTTCCTTTCTTAAAACGGCAATAAAACCCATTATGTGAGTCAGGAATTTTCAATTTTAACTTTTAAAATTTCGGTGCATATCTAAAGTTTGGTTTAAACAGTTTTCATAGTCAAATCAGGTAGGTAACGTCCCGCCATTACCCATTCGCTGAGTAATCCGATTTCTGGCGTTTCTCACGACACTTACCAGCATGACAGTGGGTAAAGCAGCGAGCACACTGGATTCGTTCAGTTCCGTTCAGTTCATTTCCGTTCAGTTCCCATCAGTCAATTTCAGTCATGCAGGCGCACACTGCTTCCGTCCGCTTTCAGTCGGCGTGTGTTGCTCGCTCGAAAAGTAAGCAATGGCTAGTTCGTCTGAGGAAGAAGAAATTGTTGTTGTTGCGTTTGCTTGCCATGAA
>PNEQ01001987.1:2882-14490 GCA_003012365.1 Medauroidea extradentata | reverse complement strand
TAACACATCGTTACATACATTTGATTTTATGTCTAAATTTCGTGAACTAGTTTAACAAACTGCAATATTATTGCTTATAAAATTCATTTAAATGCAACAGTATGATACGGTGTAGTATTTTTGTTTCAAATCGTTGGTTATAGTGTCTAAATTTGCTACTGAAATTACATAACAAAAAATTATGAAAAAATGCATTTACGTTAGCATGTAAAATGCATCAGTAAACTGTTTCAAACAACTGTTTTTAAAAACAGAATGTGACACGCACTTTTTCGTACTTTAATCTAGCAAGTGAATGCAGTAATAAGTAAAAATTTTTATTCTGATTCTTGCTGTAATGGCTGCAAAATTAGCATGCAAAGTTCGTTTAAAAGTGTCAAAACATATATTAAAAAATTTTTTCTAAAAAAAAATTGTTTCTCCAATACTTGTCATTTATGTATACTACAAAATAAATACAGTGAAACCCTCTTAAGAAGTTTCCCATTTAAGAAGTTTCTTGCTTAATAAGACAAATAATTTTGCACCTTGTCTATATGAACATGTATAATTTAACCCTTTTAAGAAGTTTTCCTGCTTAATAAGCATTATTTCTTCCTGTCCCATCACAAACGTCTTAACAGAGTTTTACTGTAATTTAAAGTTCATTTTAACATTATTTATTTAGGGAATAATCCCGCTTAACCTCCAAATATCGAAATTTTCTTTGTTCACAACGGTAAAATTCTCTCTACAATAAACGACCAGTTTTAAAAAAAATCACACGTCAATAATTATATTCAACAAGACACTATTTTTTTATTTTCCTCGCGCTGAAAGTACGTTTAAAACCTTGATGCATACAATAAAAAACTGTAAGTAAACATAAACAACACGTTTTCAGTTCCATAGTTTAAAGATACACACAAGGTGCGCATGCAGCACTTGACATAAAATGGCCTAGGCGACTTTGTTGCAACTTCAGCGCTCGTAGTGGTGGAATTCCATACCATGATTTCGGCGAGATAACCACTCCGAATCCCATATTTCTGTGGTTAAAAGTGCGCATCCCAACAGTGTACATCATCTGTGACATAGGCATCTGTTGTTTGTTTTGCTTTTCTATCGCCGAATTAATGACTGTATTTTGAAGTCTAATATTTAGCCCGTGGTTAGTTGTAACTTTAACGTGGTTGTGTTTGAATCAAATGTTGCGGCAGATAATAATAAAACTTGAAATTTAAAAAGTTGTTCATCAAAGTGATAGTGTGAGATACTGTAGTTAACGATTTCGACATTCTCGTCCAAGCCTACACTATCAGCCATAATTTCAAATCGTAGGCAGATAGAAAACAACACTGCCTTTGTTGGCGTAAATAGGAAACGTATTAAAGTATGTAAAAATTAAGTCTAGTATAAGAAAATTAGATTGGTGCCTGGAGGTTAGGGGCATTAAAAAGTAATGCTTCGGGACTTATTTTTTAAGGGAAGGCTTGGCATGAAGTACTTGAAATGTGAGTAGAAAATTAGCAAGCATCCAGCGGCTGGCATTTCAAATTTAAAGTCATTGTAACACACCATGTATGAAGTTATCTGGTGAAGAGCTTGGTGTAACTCTGATATTCTAGAAACATGGCAACCTAACGTGTGAAGTTCCATGTGCAAGACATTTTCAGTTGTTCATAATCTTTAAAATAAATAGCAATCTCAGCAATATTATCTTTTTTTTGGTTGCTTCTATAGTTCCCAGGATATACTGTGAGTTGTCGACCAAAGTTTTGTAGTTCACGTGAAATTCTATGTCGAGGAGAAATCAGTTGTATAAAACTTCTATTTAACAAACCCCCTTACAAAAAACATGTAATTTTTTGGTCCCTTGAGTTTTGTTAAATAGAGGTTTTACTGTACTTCCATTTGAAGAGAAAGTGAGAAGAGTGACGACAGTGGAACTGACCATCTCCGAGGGAGTCCTGGAAGGTACTGATGACAAAGAGGTGTCGCAGCAGCTGCAGGACGTCCTCAACTGTGCAGGCCATGGAGGGTGTAGGCGTGACCGGGGAGACCACTGTGCTAGACACTGTGCCAGTCTCCCGCGCTCCTGTGCGTGGGTACGCCATCACAGGGGTGCCGTCCCCACTCATTTCTGTGCGTGGGCTGCTGCCGTCATCTTCCTTCACCTCCCGGTACACTATCCTGTTCAACACAACCACCCAAACAACTCTCACTACTATACAACTATGGTTAACAATTTCTTTATGAAGACTATTTTCAAGTGATTCTGGTTGACAATTATAACATTTTGTGAAGTTAAAATTTAAACATTATATTTGAGACATTTGATGCAAACCCTGCCAAATTTGGCAAAGATTTAAAGGACATATCTAGTAACAAGCACTAATTTATCGCATTAAAAGTTGTCTGCCTGAAAAAATGCAATATCACATTTCAATATCAGACTTCTTTAATCATTGGCATGTCCAAGTCTGAATGGACCAATGATAACTCCAATGCACCTATAGTGAATATTTGTAATTAGATTTCAACAACTACAGCACAATCCATTTTTCAAACCAATTCAAGGAATCCTGCAAAAATGGCGTAAAAAGTGGGAAATGCAGGAAAAGGCTTTTAATATTACCGTATTCACGTGAATAATACACCCGCCCGTGTAGAACACTCTCCCCAATTTTGACTTTCATTAATTAAAAATACAAAATTTTAGTGTATAACAGCCGCAGCAAAAAATTATGCCGACCACTGAACATGGAAGAAAATAGTAAAGTCATCCAAGTTAATATTTTAAAGTAATATTTTTCCAAAAACATTTTCAGAAAGAAAAACGTGTCTTAGGGTACAAGTGGTGTGTCTTTGCTACATACTCTTCAGCAGTTGCGGCCGTTGCATACGAGTGTATTGCACAGTGGAATATCTGCTGTGAAGATATTCTTTGGTTGGGACTCTGATGACGACGTGTTGTTTGTATGGCAGAAAGCAGCGAAACATGTGGCCGTGATAAAAAAGGAATGAGATGAAAGTACGGAATAGTTACACCGCAGCATTTGAATTACAAGATGTGTGACGTGCAGAAGAAAACTGTAAAAGAACTGTTTCAAGACAGTTTACCGTCAGTACACAATGCAAATGCGCGGCGAGGAGGGAGTTGATGTTTTTATCAACACAAATGTAAATTATGTAGGCAATATAACTCTTTGTTTTCCAATTTTTCTGTTCGCTTCGGTTCTGTTAGTGCTCACTATCCAATTCCAATGGAGGATCTGAATAAATAAATATTTCCTAAATTAAAAAAGACTGAAGGTGAACATGGCGGCCGCCATATTTGTTTACGACGTGAGTATCGCGTTTGGGTTATGTACGGAATTTGGTAATTAAAAAATGTACTTTAAAGGGATCGTTAAATGTGTTATTCATAAATGTTCATTATCTAGAGTTATTGTAATAGACTGTAACTTCTTTGTATACAACAATTTTTTTATTCAATTTGTCTCGTGTATAACAGCATCCTCATTTACTGACATTGGTTTTTAGTAAAAAATGTGGGTGTTATACACGCATAAATACAGTACTCTGATGTTTAATTTAACAATTATATAGCAATTTTAAATGTATGCAAATAAAAAAAAAAAAACACCCAAACATGTAGGCCTAAAGCCACACCCAAGAATTATATTTTGTTTTGAAAAATTAAAAGTGCAAAAAATATAGTAAGTACGACTGTTAAATATAATTTTCCAGATGAAAAGGAACATTTGTACAATCAATAGGAAGGAAACAAACCAACATTTTTCCCTTTAATTGAAAGTAATTTTGCAGAGATCAATCACAAAGTATACGATAGATGCGAGTTCACTAGATGTTCTACTCAACATAGAATGTGGGCAGTAGAAGAGACTCACGTGTAGGTAGGCTCCCATATCCTGCGCAGTTTCTCCTGTCGACTGCCCAGGTCAGCCTGCTGCACCAGCTGCTGTACTGCACGGAATATTGTCCAGCTGGGGTCGCTTAGCGTTACCTCTACGTCCTGCACCTAAGAGGAACATTCGCAACCATTACAACAAGTAATCATGTCACATACATTTAATGTACTTACCTAAACACAAGACTGTGCTTTGTTCCCATGTTTACATCTCAAAAACTGGGATTCATAATTTCCAGACCTACAACTACAGATATGTTATTCTTCTCACTAATGTATTTGTTTGGCATCTCACATCAGTGTTGATATAATAAAATACATGTGACCTTTGAAAGAGTCTTGCTATGGGCGTGTATTATTACCACAGAAGTTTTTTTTGGATGTACGCCATTGTGGGCGAATGTTGCCGTATTGCAGAAAAACCCACAATAAAACAAAAAACAAAGTAAGAAAAGCCAGTAAGCTGTAGTCAACAAACATAAAACCTACATATAATTCCTGAAAGAAATGTAATCATATCCCAGAAGACGACACAAGGACAAGAACAGATATAAACAACACAAAATTAATTCCCAAGTGGAATATAGTCGACTGGAGGACATACAGTAAACCCTCGATCTAACGACATCGCACGGTGCCAGGTAATTATGTCGTCCGATCGCTGATGTCGTTAGTCACGAGATAATTAATTTTAACCCCCCTCCCTCCCCCAATCCAAATTTTTAAAAAAATTTTAAAGTGTGTTTTTTCTTAAAGTTAATATACAAGGAAAAGTTACTGATTTAAAATAAACACGTTTTTCATTGAAATTATATTGTAGTGCAATGAAAAGGTATCTGACAAATAAAATGGTGCTCCATAATTGCCCGTGTGCCGTGACGTTAGTGGCCACGTGGTGCACTTGGTCTGGTTGTGTAGGATGGGGGAGGGGAGTGGTGGAGAAGCCAGGCCGCTGGCCTTGGCTTGCCTCCCTCTCAGCCCGCTGTGCATGCGTGATTCATCCTGCTTGCCTGGCGCGAACCACACAGACCATAACAGAACAACACCTATTATTTATGTGAAAGTATACTGTGACGATTCAAAACCTTTCAGTACAGCCATTCAGCTTTTTTTTTACTGCGCAAGAATTGTTACAGCGTGTTGCCATTATAAGAATTCAAGCAACACTAATAAAACTTCTTACTAAAGAACAAACATTAAAAAAAATGTCAGTATTTTTGGAAAACTGAATGCCTATTATGAGTGCAAATTTTGAGTCACTCAAAAGGACTAAAAATTGACTTTTCAAAGGTGTTCCATTGTATAAAATGATTGAATTACTTTCACTAAAGTCGTAGGCCTATTGGAAAAATCATTTAATTATGCACAACGCACCAGTTTAATGCTCTACATTGTGAATAGAGGCGAAGTGGCTCTCGGGGCGTTGGCTGCAGTCATTATTGCTCCCCTGTCGAGCGAGCATAAAACAAAAACTTATCAGCCCACATGCCGCACACAGCGACGTGACTGTTGTATTTGCGATATAGGACGTTTTTACCCTGCAGCGATTTTAAAGTCACGTGCCTCATGTGGATCAATAATACAGCAGAAGGTGTCACAGTCAAGCCAAGCTCAACTCTGTCACTAGAGAAAAAAAGATGAGTTAACGCTAGATTGTTTTTTTGCTTCTTTTAGTGAGTGCAATGCTGGTCCTTTTTTTGCCGTGCTGTAACGAGGGCAGGGGGGAAAAATAAACGTGTCGTCTCTTCAACCCCCATCCCCCTGGGCTCTCACAAGACTCTGAAACAAACATGTGACTCTGCTATGTCGTGGCTGGCGAGACAGGATGCAAATTGCAAGTGACTATCAGACAGTCAGCAGTTGATTCACATGCACACAAGCACAATCTGGATTGTCGGATGGGGGTGGGGGTGTGAATAGTTATTGGTTAGCATGGACAGTCAGAAGGAGTGTTATTAATTTTCAGCAGTACATTTCTTACTGAACAGTACTCACCAAGGAAAATGCAATGCAGACTATTTTCTTTAAATTTTAGATTTTTTTCAGTCTCAACTTTTTATGGTTCCTCAAAAAAGGATTGTAAATCACCAATGGTATGCCACCTCAGGTATCTAACTGCATAGCTGAGATAAGGATATGTGGCGGAGTCAGTGTGAGAGGGAAGTGCAAGAAGAAGGGGGAGGAGGAGATAAGGCAGCGCTATTCAACACGTTTCACATATGTCGGTGTTGCGCGGCCTGCCTACTCACCCGGCACGTGCCTCAACCATATTCCAGCCAAAGTTTCTAACATTTTTCAACAGTTTTTTTGGTTTCACAGCTGCACATGACTAATTTATGATAACTGTAGTACGTTATTGTTTAATGTATGCATAATTAGTATTTTTAAATAATGTTTTACTGCAATCTATTGCACTTTGCTTAGCTTTTATCAAATTTTTGATATTAATTTTTCCAGGGTTCCTGATAATTACGTTGTTAGATCGACTCTGTCATTAGATCCGATGTCGTTAGATCGAGGGTTAACTGTATTAAGCCTAGCACACCAGCGTAAATCTATTAACTTGAAGTGTTGCAGACAAGACAACTGTAGACACACTTACACCTGGTAGGTTGGGTCCCCTGAGTACAAGCTGCAACTTGGGTTGAGGCATGAGGTCCACCTGCTGACTGCCCGAGCCATCGTCTGAGCCCGGGGGTGGCACCTCCAGGTCCGTCGTCTGGTTCACATTTGTGCGTCCCGGCCGTGGGTCAAACGCTGGGATCAAGGCAGAGAACTGTCGCTTTAGGACATACTCATCATCCCAGCTGCGACGTTTCCCATTGCGAACTTCGTAACCTTCTTCTTCCTGCAACGTCACCATCACCAGAGACGTAACACAACCATGTTGCTGAACAACTTCCAATAAAGCTAACATAACATAGCACAAAACATTTAAAGCATTTAAATTATATACAAGGTCTTTATTGTCAAGTGTAAAGATTTTGATATGCCCCAACAGCAATGTCTTCAGTGCTCAGGAGGAAAAAATTAAGCGAGCACAGAGCAATGGTGAAATACCTACAATAGCAATGGAAATGGAAGTGCACAAGAAAACCTCTCTGCCACATGTCGCACACACAGAAATATGCAGTGACTACACCAGAGAAACAAATCACTATGGTGGTAGGAGAGTAGTCCGACAGTTCAAATTAAATACATACAGGTAGTACAAGAACTATAAATTTTGCGCAGCTTAATTCCAAACATGCACAGTACTATGCAGACTCATTCATTTATTCATTTAAATCCATGCCTTAGTAAATATTTTTAAAAATTTACTGTTCCATTAGAAGTATTTGTTCTCGAAAAAATAACTCCCACACAGTATTTCAAAAGGCATAAAATGAAAATGCATTTTCTTCAACAGCGCAACATCTTTCCTAACAAATAACAATAAAGTAAACTCACTTTCAACAGTATTACAATGATCATTAGCCACGAAAAAGGAAATAAATATGAGATCATAGATCATGCAGGTGAGGAACTAGAGTATCTCAAAATTGTTTACAGTAGTTTTGACTAGCTGGTCCATAACGCAGTTCTTCTTTCAGTAGCCTCTATTGAGTGACTGTCAACAGTCACCTGCTCTCTCCTAACATCTTTTTTTTTTTGCACTAGCGTAACTAACCAGGGAGTTGTGACATATCTCTCACTTTCATCAGGGTCGTGACCTTCGCAACATAACTACATACGAGGCCACGCCTACCCCATCTCTCGTGTAAACAGACTCTCAAGTTAGTCTGGTGGACTGGGAACGGCGCAGTCCTCCCAGACCAGAGGCAGGAGCCATCCTCGTTCTGCTTGCCCTTCTACTTGTTCTTCGTTTGAGATATACTGAAGAGGATAGAGAGGGGTCACCTTGTGTTTCCCAAGGACTCCATGTTCCCATAGATGCTGCAGCCGACCCTGTACCTGAATTGCCTGTCCGACCATTGAGACACAATCTGTACTAAGTGTGCGTGTGTGTTTACATTACAAATTGGAACAATGCATTACGTTCAACTGTATACTTTTGAAGATACAAGAGTACAGTATTAGATACAAGCTAAGCTACACTGGTTCAAATTAGTATCAGTAAAAATCTGCAATTACTAAGCTACACTCTGTTTCAACTTCTACATGTGAACACTTGTTGATACCATTTCAAAGTACACAAATATTTACAACGTTTTACAGTTGTGTAGCATATTGCACTGCTCCATACATACAAACACAAAAATTGTCCTTCAAAATGTAATGAATTACTAACATCTTATACATAAATCAGAGAAACTTGACATTTTGATGAGATAACTTTTGAATATAAACTAAACAAACACAGTGAAAGCAATTGCTTGCACCCCTAATTTCAAACTTTCCTTCATTTTATGCAGTTTTCTTTGGTCCAATAAATAGTACTGTCTTTTTATTACACTACCATGCCTTTACAGGGTGTCTACTCAAAACCCAAATGGAAATTCCTGGGTAATTCCAGAATTTCCAGATGCAAATTAACATTTTTCCAGGGTCATTTAATTAACATCCTACAACACTATTACATTATTCAATGTCAAAAATTGCGTAAAAAGTATAAAAATAAATCACGCACACCTGTTACCACATACTAATATGAAAGAGTAAATACTAATATCAAACACAATTAGTACTTCTGGAAATACTGAAATGAATTAAAACAAAAAAATTACATACACTGCACTACTTTTCTCATAATTGACTGGGAAAGAAAAGCCACACCCAATAACAATGAAATGTAAAAACAAAAAATTTGGTACTTACATAAAATCATCCGGTACAATTTACAGTCCCCAGCAAAGGATCCTTCACTTTAGTTTTCAAAATATGGAAACTATCGCTAGATGGCTCCAGCTTTTCTTTTGCAACAGTCTCGACATAATGACATGCGGCAAAATATCAATCGCCCTTTGAGCAACACTTGTATTCTCTAGCCAACGTACGGCACAGAACTTGAGAGGAAACAATTTACAGCCAGTGATAGACACGAACTGTGCTCGTCGGGCTGGAACATTCTTGAAAACATTGTATAGTGCTCTCAAAAACTGCACTATATTCCACCCGGTACCATTTACACCAGCTTTGAAGGCACAGTGCATAGTATGAACGCCACATGTTCCAATATCAAGTGGTACAGGATAATTTTCATCAGTTTTCAGTGTCTGCTTTTAAAAATTTAAAATTGACATTTGGGCCGTCCATGGAAATCTGCAAAATTTTCTTCAAGACCAATGGTGTAATTGCTTTTTGGAATGCTTCTAAAAGATCTACTGCTATAGAACGATCGAAGAAAGCTGATGTAAAGTAGTGCACAGACACCTCATCTTTGACGTTGTCCCAAAAACGAACATTAACGTCCATTTGCTGTCGCTGGCTTACTTTATTTAAGGATTCGTCGAAACCTACAACAACAAAGTTTGTCTTACACAACTGCGTAAGCTCTTGCCTGAAATATGGCGCTAACCCAAAAACAATAGTATAGGAAATTTTATCTTTCTGCATCTTCATTTTCCCAGCAATCTGACTGTCGGGAAACATTTCAAGAAAGAGACTAACATCTGAAGCAGCACTTCGCATAGATTTGCGAGTCATCACACACTGCATTGCCCACATCACTTCAGATTTTGTAACCTCATCATTGAGCATATACCTTTGAAGATTGGCTGGTTTACCTGTTGCTTCAACACTTGTTACAGCTGAAACAGTAGTTGTTGAACTGGAGCTAGTAGTCCGAGTCGCAGACACTTCACTAGTTGAAACGGAAACAGACGAACTTGCAGCAGATGAGAAAATCGTCCCTTTGTTAGAGCTTTGGCTGTTCTTGCATCTGTCAATGTGTTTACTTCCTCGCATATGACTTGTAATAGCAGTCCTTCCCATTGATGACAACGAGAAAACTTTATTATGACACAGAGAACATGATGCGGAGTATTTGTCACCATCGACCCGACACAGCCAATTTTTATAATCAGGTTCATTGAGCCACTGATCTTGAAAAGAAGACTTGCCTGTGCGGCCTCGTTTGGCCATTCTTAACGCCACTATATTCCCAGAAAACTTGACGCTAAAAGTGCATTAATATCCTAGGCCTGTTAACGTTTGAAGTAGGCCTACTTTCAACAGTTCGTTGTTAACACTTTCAAAACAAACATTACTCAGCAGCAAATGTGTAATATACTACCAACCAAAACCGACAGGCGACATTGGAAAACAAAACGGAAATAAATAGAAAAAAAATTCTTTACATTAGAAAAATGCAACAAGCAGAAACTTAAATAGGCTACGTTCCTACCTACAGAAAACAGTTACGTAGTCAAAAACAAAATAAAGGTTTGTTTAAATAAAAATCACAAGATGGCCAAACAATAACAAGCAACTTGACTCGCTACAGCAGTACCATAGAATAAGGAAGTAGTTATTCAAACTGCGTAGTGCGTGAGGAAGGTCAAATTATTTGTGTCTAGCCACTGACACTGTGCAAGCATTATTTTATCATCGGAAATACTCGGCCGCCCGCCTCGATTCCCGTTTCACATTCACACATACACGCATGCGCGCGCTCATAATTCTCCACGACCTATCATTGAAATGCTAGTGATACCATGCACTGCGCTTGCTTAGACACATTATCGACTGTTGGGATGACAGTACAGTTTTGTTAACAACTCGTGTGCTAATCGGCGCACAAGAAGTGCATAGTAAAAATTCCAGGTTATAAATCAAATTTAAGGGTTTTTCCTGGATTTTTCCAGATTTATAAAATTCCTGGGTAATTCCTGAATATCCCGATTTTCCCGACGAATCATCACCCTGTTTTATACTTTCTTAAATGTTTCAACATGTTTACTGGTCTCTTGTAAATAAGGCTTACATTGTATCTTTACAGCTCATTCACAGTTGTGTGCAGTTTTTTTAAATTTACAATACACAACAGGATTGCAGCTTAATATAAAGTCAACATAAAACAAAATAATTACTCAAACAAAACGGGTTTAGTACTTGCAGATAGATTACAATAAAAGAATCAGTTACATAATTAACTGTGTAATGTGTACACACACAACCCGAAAAAGATAATGCAGAATCTTGTATAAATATTTCAGAACACAACTCTCAAATCTACAGTTTACGAATGATGTAACTTTGTGGCAACTTATATTTCCTACTGAATAACATTTCTGGAAAACAAGAAAAGGCATTGCAGTTCATTTTAACTAGGATTGTTAAATTATCAATAACAGGGAACTGTACTATCAGCCATCACCAAGCTGATATCAAACATAAATCAGGGTTCCCAGAAACTTGTTCCAGCCAATTTCCCTGAGTTTTCCCTGTTTTCCCTGTCCCAGATAAAATTTTTCCCTGTCTAACAAAAATGACATAGGTAAAGAATAACAATTAAATAATGCTTAAATATCTCGTCATTCACTTTGAATAACTACACACAGCACATTTTATGACTAACCTTTGAAATATACTCACTAACACAAGCCTAAATAACATAATAGCATATTTGCTGTTAGTCAACTAAATAGGAAAACAATTTGTTAGAATGTACAATTATTTTTGAACATACCACCATAACACCTATGTACTCACGTGGATTAATATTCCAAACAGCATTGTTTTTGTCTTGAACTG
>PNEQ01001986.1:0-47831 GCA_003012365.1 Medauroidea extradentata | reverse complement strand
CTGTATAATTCTATTTAATCAGCGGCAGTACAAAGCGACGCAACCGAGTCGATTATCGTTGGCACACGCCACTATTGCTTCGCGCCGCAGAGATAGTTTAAAATTTCATCGACAGATGGCATCAGAGTTAGGTTTTCGCCGCATTGCGTCATTCAGTTTGTTTTTCCGTTGTGTAATGAATATGGGTTTCTGATAAACATATTCAACGTCGTCGTTCACTGCAGTATGTTGAACGGAATTTTAATTCTTGAGCTGCGTGTGTCGTGTGTTTTTTTAGTGACGGTTTTAATTTAAAAGTTCGAATATACTGTAGATGGATTTACGAGATTCGTAATGGTAATTAATAGCGCCGTTAGAGTAGACGCAGAGAAACCAGTGTTATAAGACGTTAACTCGCTGGTATTTATAACTAAGATTACTACTGAGTATAGCATGTATTCAGCCCCCGTGCATTTAATGAGTACATATTGTAGCTAAAATTTATCGGAGCACTTTAACGTAAATGTAAACATTGTACAAGACTATGTAAATAAAAGCACGTGGCAATATTGATGTTTACATGTAGCGGAAAGATATAAACTGGCAGAAAATAGAAATTAATCAGGGCTTTTTTTAGTGCTCACTTTATTCCGAATCACCTATAAACAACTGCTTGATTTATTGTAGTCTATTAATTTTCATACAATACATGTTTTAACACCTTACTGCAGAAAAAATGCAGAAAAAGTTACACTTTCTGAAAACTGCAATCTAATACTTGTGAATAGTGGCGAATGTAGAAACTGGGGGGGAAAAAGGGGGGAGTGTCCCTTAGGGGTCTAATTGTGGTAGTGGAGTTTGGGTGGTTGTTTACAACTGATGTCTTAAGTGCTGATGCGATAAGATGGAAACGATTGTGTGTTGAGCAGTGACTAAGTGGTGTGGTGGGTGAAACAAACATATGCGTTTTGCGAGATAAGACGCACCGTTCTGTCTTCTTTTTCTAGATTTAATTAATAAATTAAATTAAATGTGAAACAAGAATACTAACAGGTAAACATAAAAACACAAAAAATTCTTCTCTGCACCCCCCTACAGAAGTCAGGGGGGTACAATGTACCCATATCCCCCTAGTCCCGGCGCCCTGCCTACAGGCACCCAGTTCAGACATCTGTCATATCTTGGGTTGTGATACCCTACCTTCAGATATCTTCCCTATATGTTTTTATACGTATCTCAAGGTGGAAACTATAGGCCTAAATAGTAATTCACATGACATACTTGTAGCAGAGGGCTGCAATTTATTAAAAAAAAAGAAAGAATGGTTGATGTACGGTTGTCAGTGGTTGATCGTGATTGTTAGGAAATACTATTTTCATGGTTCTAGTATGCAACTCTAAAATTGTATTAAAGTGCAACTTAATTTTTTAATAAAAAGTAGAATTTTTTAGTGCAATGGCTCTGCAAAAATTGAGTACTGGCAGGCGTTACATAAAAACTAAAGGGAGCAAACTTTCCAAAGCTATGAAGAGATCTTGTGGTAATAATATAAACAGTAGACAAATATTTAATAATATACTTGCGTCATATCGTTACATCGTAACTATTAAGCAATAATTAATTTTTCAACATTTCTAAAAGATTTTTGTGTGGTGCGTAAAATATATTGATAATTTATTTGTGTAATGTATTGATATTTTTATCAAGCACTATGCAAACACGCAAATTTTACTGTAATGATACTGTGAGACAAATTTTGTTTTCGGTTTCAATGGCTTTTGATTTTGCTTTTTGAATTATACTATCTGTAGCCTTATAAAATATTTTTTTTCCTAAAGCTATCATTGAAACTGGTTAAATAGTTGTGAGTTTATTGATAGCTAGTTTTTACCCTCAATTTGCGTTGCGAGACTTTCAATTTAATGTGATAATAAATTAGGAATTTATATTTTCAATATATTTTAAAAAAATTTTCCAAAATAAAGAAAATTAAGAAATATAAATAAATTTTAATAAAAGGTTTTGGCACGTCAGATTTCACATAAGTACAGTAATATTGGTAATATTCATACTGATAATGATACTGGAAAGAATAACTTACAGTACTTCTTTTTTAAACCAGAAAATGAAGGTAAAGTTAATTTACAACCATTTCAGAAACATTTTGAAAAATAAATGTTTTTTTAATGTTTCAAAATTTTTTGGGTACCCCATTCCATCTCTGTCATGTTTTGCCCTCCTTCCCCCCACATATTTTTATATATTTAGATAGTTGTAAGAAACCTTCATAGGGCACACACAACTCCCAAAATAAAAATTTCACTATGTAAATTTTTTTGGTATCTCATTCTGCTTCCTGCCCTGTTTAGTTTACTTCCCCCCCCCCCCATCACCAGTCCTTGAAAATGTTTTCATCAGAAACCCAAAGTGGGCGCTCATCAGAGTTTCGTCACAGTGGGATAAATTGTTGAGGAACGCATATAATACAGACATACATTCATTCTTATACACATAATAAAATGCAAAAATTACATGGCGGATTTACTTTTATGAAAGGTTGCTCGAGTAAGTGTACATTTTTGGGAGGGTTTTTGAGTTCTACAGCAGACGTGTTTTGGGGGTCTGTCGCTGTGAAAATCACTATTTTTAATACTTTGTAATCGGTGAGTTGTTACTCATAAGAACTTTTCATGATTAAGTATTTTGTCCCAAATGTTGCAGGCGTAGCTTTTCAAGAGGATAATTTTTTGACACAGTAAGTTTGTACTGTAAAAATACTAAAAACGTGGAAAATAATGTTATGCTACCATGTTTTGTACTGTTTGTGTAATTATTACTTTTGAGCTCAATTAGAGCAGATATCGCATCATATAGTATAAAACTGTATTGTAGTTTTGTTGAAAATCGTTTTTATTATGTAATCTTTGAAAGATTTTTACAGTGGGAGTGTGTGACAAACTAAAGGGTTTTGTTATATATACACTATTGGTGAATGTTTGCCAAGTTGCAGAAAATCTACAGTTAGATAAAATGACTAAATAGAGAAAATGAGCAACAATAAACGAAGAAACAAACCAAGAAAGCTAAAAATGGATGCCATCAGCAATCATACAAATAATTCCGAAATAGGAATGTATTCGGTATATTAGTATGGTAGAAACAAAAAAAAATTAAATAGATAAGTCAAACGGACAAGAAAGAAACAAGGTGCAAGAAAAAACAACTATTAGGGACAAAGATAACAAAGACAACTTGCAGTTTTCATGCACCTTGTTTGTTTCTTGCCTTTCTTTGCTTTCTTGGTATTTTTTTCTACCATGCACCAACTATATTCCTACTTTAGAATTATTTGTGCATTTGTAGATTACAGCAATTTCTGTGTTCCATGGTTTGCTCCTTCATTTTTGTTTGCTCATTTTCTCTGCTTAGTCGTTTTATGTAACTGTGGGTGCGACTTAGCAGCATTCACTAGAAATGACACACAAACAACAAAACACGCCTGTTTGTTTCATTATGTGTCTCTAATATTTTAGACAATGATTATATGGTTTTGGCTAATTTCGTAAGTTAAATAATAAGCTAAAACAAGAGTTTTTTTTTTATTTAAAATTTAGTTAACAAAGGAAAAGATAGTTTCAATAATGTTGGGTAATGGTTTGAAAATATCGACTGCCTTTTGTGCTTAAAAGATAATTCTTGCAAAAGCAAAACATAATGTCATGGCCTTAAATGTTCTAAAATTTAATGTAACTACTACCTTGATAAAATATGATACTAACCTACTTTCATGAAAAGTTATATTATTGGATGAGGAAAGTAATACAATACACTTATGATTAATAGCACAAATTTTATATGTTATAATACAGATCTTACAATACACAATAGACTAGAACTGTAGTAACCATCATACGCAGTACACATGCACTTCCTCCTGCAACAAGACTAGAGCTGAGTACAAAAATATTGAGATGTCTACATGATATGTCACCTTAATGTCTCTCGCACCTTCATTGTTACAACAATGCCACTTGATGGTCAACAATTATGCACTTTCAGTAAAGGCATACAAAATCCCAGTAAAAACCCAACAGCAAACTCGTCACAAAACTCTAATTTTCAAACAGACTAGTAGTAAAAAACTGAAACCATACGTTAGCCATTAAGAAAAACCTACAAAATTTTTAATCTGGTTGCTGCAAAGATTATCTACAATTTTTTTATATACATACATAACACAACTCAGTTTAATGAGCATTGCCAACTAAGCAGAATGAGAATTTAAAAGTACTAGTAATATAAAATGGACCATAAATCATTACTTATATCATGAATAGATGTTTATTTGTGCATTCTTATGAATCCCTATTACACCTTACAAGTCGTTTAGGTAATGGTATAAATAATAACCATTTTAAAGAATATTGAAGGGATTAACTGAAGAACAATAAAAATGTAACTAAATGAACATAAAACATTTCACACCTTTTCTGTGAAATTGGGAACAGTCAACTATTGTAGTGCCTAGTCAACACGATTACAATTATAGAAGATTGTAAGATGACTGTGTTAGTCTCTTTGCATACCCTTATTTCACTATAAAATAATTTGAAAGATGCATAAAGTTGTGTTCAATAAAATTGTGTGGTCTGTGACAATAATAGTGTAAATATAAAATTGCTCTGCTGCAACAATGAACAATGATGAGCAAACAGTGGACATTAAAAGACAAACAATAAAAGCAATGAATTACTGCCAGTTTGTCTAATGCAGTACATGTACATTATGTAAATCATACTTTCATGCTATTTTATTTATCATTTTAAGATTCAAAATGAAATGCATCTACAGACATGTGGATGTAGGTACAGTACTGATGAAATGAGAGAGAGCATGCAGCATAGGCTAACTGTGCAGGAAATTGCGAGACAGGGATTTTGTCTCTGTAATAGACAGTCTCTTATTGTAAAAGTTATCTAAGGGATACAGAAAGAGGAAATAATATGTGTAATAAAATATTTTAAAAAAATACTGTAAATTTAATATTTCTACTTTCTGTCAAACATTGTAAAGCTTGATGACATTAAGTGTAAAAAGTATTACCGTATTTTAGATTACTAAGCATAAGGAATGCTTAACTACTAAGAGATTGAGGTCAGCATTAATTAAACTGTAATAACTGGCAAAACAATACTTCTTAATGGCAGCTTTACATGTGTTAACTGCAACTAAAGAAAGGAGCTGTAAATTTCAGAAAACAGTTTTCCTGTAATCTATGTAGTGTCATCGTACCGGGCCCCAGGCCAGGTATAGTTGTAAGCCCCGATCTCGACAGCGTTCACCCCCAAGTGCTCCCCGACCATCCTTTACCGCCCGGGCGTAGTTGTAACCCATCACCATGACTTTACCTCAAAGGCACTTGACCTACATAGTAGTGGCTGTGTTTGTTTCGCATTTGTGTCTGTTTGCCATCTGTGTTAGTGTAACGGAAAATGCAAAGAGTAAACTAAAGGGTTTGTTTGTTTTTGTTTATGGTTATTTTGCCTTGTTGACGTCTCGGGTTAACTAGGTTAATATTATGAAAATTTTCTGAGAACAGCTAAAAATTACAGAAACGGGTGCGGGGATCATGGTTTGTTATTTATGGGCATTGTTTACATGCTATTTCTATAATACAATTCGGTGTTAATTTTTGTGAGTGTTAATAACGGTACCTTGCTCGCTTGGTATCCTCTGGTTTCCGGTTGCTGCCTTTGTCTGGAGAGTTGAACTTGAACAAAGAGGTAGGATGCGAGGAGCAAGGAAAGGTTGCAGTATCAATTTAACTGCTGTAGAGTAGTTTGTGTGTCCGATCTTTTTTTTTGTTTCGCTTCCCCTGGTTACACCGGGTCGTGTAGCAACTTTAAAGGTTTACATTACCTATATCTCACCACCTGCCAAGCATCAGTTTCACTTGGCGGCGTAACTGAAGAGTGCGTGACCACAGGGTTACAGTAATAGTGTGTACGCGATCTGTATATTCAGTAAATTATATTTACAGCCCGGTTCTCCTGTAAATGGTGTAGGAACTGATCGTAGTACTGTCCAAGGTTATGGTCAGTGAGCTGCTGCCCAGAAGTGCTACCCAGCAGTCTTCTCAGAGCCCTCCCTAACACCTTTACCAATTCCGTGCACAGATTTGTAGTTCCCTGAGGAAGTGAATTGTCACCAGCCGAGCATAGCACGGCCCTGAGTAAAAGTCCCGCCCTGGCCGGGTAATTGTTAGGTAGCGCCCTTAGGAACAATCCACCTACAACTGTACTCGCCCGTCGTATACCTGCGTAATACTGTCTCCAGTCACTTCCACTTCCTCCGGACGGCGACAGTAGGTATAGTAAAATTGCTGTTACAGAATGTGTAGTATACTGTATGGTTAAAATTGAGAAACTTTAACATGATTATTAGGTGGTTCTCTTAAAAAAAAGTCCTGAAATGAAAACTCCAGATTCCTCCATAACAACTGACAAGAGAACTGATGCTTTTCCCCTGTGAAAAATTTTTAATTGAACATTATTACAGATTACTTATGAATTTGTATATTGCTTTCAAACTATTCAAACAAAAAATGTAACTATGGTATAAGTTGGTATTAATATTTTAAAGGTAAATTAAATACTTGTCCATCAAAATATCGCTCATTCTGTCTTATCACCAATATCTTAAACTTTTGGAAACAACTTGGCTAGCTGTAGTGTCAGTTTAACCTAATGTTTTGTATTTATTTACAAATATATTTCAGGCATTAATAAAGTGACATCTAACCTGCTATTTTTTAAGAAATAGTTCACATTTGTTCATCCTTTCATATTTCTGATTGCAGTAGAGCATCAAAACTATGTACTTTGTTACAGTCCTGTATGATTAAATGGAACTAAGTCACTTTAATTTAGTTGTGTATTAAAAATAGGTGGAAGTTAATAATGTGGAATTTTTATCTGACAATGGAAATTAAATTATTTTTTTCTGGTTTCCCTCACATGCGTTAATATAGAAACTGTGCAGGGCATATTTATATTTTATTATGACAGCCCCTTTAAAATTGCCTGGTCATGTAAACATCACACTTGATAAAATTTGAATTTTAAATACTATGTATTCACACTTTATGCACTTGATTTTTGCAGGCATTCCTTTTCATTGGTGAAATTCTTCCATTACAGATATATTTCAAGTCAGCGTTAAAGCACAAACAATTGGTCTGCAGCTATAAAGTAGTATTTTATAGAAATTATTTTTTAATACACATTTAAAAGTAAATAAATATCTACACTCACTTTTGTTTAAGCATTATGACAAAAGAAGGAAAAGAAAAATTTTGTGGCTGGGTTTTGCATGTTCTGTTGTAATTAAATGCATATACATATAAAATTCCTTTACTTAATGGTTTTTAGAATATACAGTATGCAAAAATGCAGGCTCTGCATATTACCTAATTTTTCATTGGCTGTATGCAAAGACTGTAAATTTAATAATGATGTTGGTCGTTATTCAACCATTCTAACTTATCCAGGCCTCCCCACAATCATATACAAGTGACAAATTTCCACATCGCTCACATAATCTTAAATATATTAATAGTGGTACACACATGCTGTTTCTGAACTATTGTAACTAAAATATAAAATTCAAATTAAAAATTATTTTTTCTCAATTGGACAGCATTTTTTAATTATTACTAACAGTTTTTTTGTCACATTTATAAGAACTAAAACTCCTGCTGAAACATGTCCTCAAAATAAGATCACACCAACATACCAATTCCATATCACAGCCCTGACAACCTGCTGGAATCTAAGTTGTGTTACAAATTGGCACGTATACAATATGTACATGTTGAACAGATACTGAACAGAGGTAGCGTACATTTTGACTACTAAACAGGTAAAGCATTTTTATAGGTAATACAGAGTGTGAATACAACTTCTGTCTAAATAAGAAACTTCCAAATATTACATTACAGTTGCTAAAAACACACAAATCTGTACGATACAAAAAAGCACTTTATTGCTAACTATATTATGGTCATAGAAGCATCGCTGATATTTTCTTTAATATTGGTAACAGGGGTGTATAAAGTACAGAAAATTCTGTAAAAATAGAATAATAGTGCTTGTAAATACAGTTAGTTCTTAAAAAGCCAGTGTTGAGATGTTGTCATACACAAGTATCACCAAATTAATGATTATTAAATAAGTTAATGAAAATGAAACACAGTATATAAAACAGTTTTAAGAGTGTAACAGAGAGAAGAGAATGAAAATAGTGTGCGTTCTTAATATATTCCTTGTAGAGAAGGCAATAAAGAGACAGTCTGAGTTTTATAGATGTCAGTCTCAACTTTCGATACTTTTACAGACAAAATATTTGATCAGTCTGAATGAACAGTGATGTTGGATAAATACTGTGCAGCACTGTACTGACTGATAGGGGTCACAGTAAGAATTTTTTCCCCACAGACTGCATCATCTAGATTTAATTTTTCAGTGTGCAATGCAACTGATGTAATAAAAGATACTGAATCAGTATAAAAGAATATTTTTTTACAAAAATTTTAAAAGTTAAATGGAAGCTTTTGTGCCTAGATTTGGATCAATTTGTTTTATTCATTTATATTTAAGTTATGCCTGAAAATGCAAGTGATATAGCTTAACTGGATAATTTCTACATACAGGTGTGTTTCACTGTCTCTGCTAGCTAATGCTCAGTAGTGATGTGTGAATTTGTTGGATGCTGACTGCTACCACACTTGATACGTAATATAAATATGTGTTATTGCATTGCTTCCACTGACCCAGAGATAGATATTAAAAGGAATATTTGTGTTTACTAACCACCTTGTCATTGAACTAAATACCACAATAGTGCACACATATTTTTTAAGTAGTCTATCTTATCATGCAAGCCATGATTTCAGGGAACAAATGCCCAATTTTCCTAAATGAGTGTATTTTATTTTTTAGAATAAAATCTATTAATTTAATTGTTAGTGGTGGAAATCCCAACAGTTGTTTGCAGAATTATACATTGTCAATTTTGTGTTTCAGATTGAAATGTTTCTGTTTTTAATTTTTTTGACCATGATTTTTTAGTGTGGTACTTTTATTTTTTAGTCAGGTGACATGCATACATGTCAATAGCACAACTTAGCAACCGTGGTTGTGTTGGTTCTTCCTGGTTGGTTGCCAAATCTTGATAGACGAATGTTTTTCCACAAGGGTACCTCGACTGTTGCTTAGAAATGACACTGTAATTTTGATTGATTCAAAATTATTCAAGGAACCTTTATTCTGAGCATTATATCGTTGAGTTTATCACTCACTCCAGCATAATTGTATCATTAGTATTAGCTTCATCAACAGCATCATTATCTTTAAAGTTTCAGCACATTAATCGAAAAACAGCTTACTGGCTGAGTCCTTTGGATTTCAACATGTAACTAACTAATGGGTATGCCCCAGACTATTCACCCACAATAATTTTTGCATTTAATGTCACTGCTCATAATTTCTGCTTCAGTTTGTTTAATTTTAAACTTTTTTTTTTTAATGTTGTAATGCGTGGGTGTCTTGAACAGAACATCTGGAAGAATGCTTTTATTCAAAAACCACAAAACATCTTTTCATGGTATCCATTTAAGAAAAGTGTTGAGAAGTCATAATTTGCCTAGTACGTTTTAATTTTTAATTTCCGTTTTGCGTATTCTGGGAGAGTGAAAATTTACAGTTTTAGGATCTGTCTTAGCTGTTGTTAATCTTTCTGTCCAGGAACTTTATAGAATTATTGTTATCTTTGCATCATTATTTTATCTGTATCATTTGGTTATGAAGTTATACGGTCGCCGCTTAGTCACATTCGACCACTCACGTATGGTAAGAAGACAGCCTAGCCTTGCATGTAGAGTTTTTTGTACAAGTTAGAGCTCTTGCAAGGTCTCAAAATGACAGCAGGCAGGTGGAACCTGTCCTCAAGTACCACTTTTACAGAATATATATATGAAGTTAAGTTAAGTTTAAGATATGTGACTCGCCATACGTGTAATAAACTCGGTGACTTTATGATCCCATGCTATTTCATGGTGGTGTCACGGAAAGGTGGATATTTAGCCTGTCCCCCCTTCTTCCATCTTCCCGAAAGAACCAATGTAATATGCATGACTAAAACATATGTAATTTTAAATTTGAGAACATTCTTCAGTGGAACGAATTGAGCCAAACAAAAGTTAAGAGCCCCGTTTGTTTCAATAAAACAAACTCTTATTTGGCTGTGGATCAGTGTTTTTAGAAAAATGTAGTGCTAGAATATAAAGCTATCCCAAGAAACTGCACAGTGTTCTTACAAGTTCTTCTGTTAAGGACGTAATTACTAAGGCATGTTGGTGTAGCAAGTCTACAGACTGTTCAGAGCAACTAAATGTCGCAAAATACAATCTCGCAAGTCCTTAACAAGGATTTGTGTAGCTAGAAAGTGTGAAGGACAGTGAAAAATGCCTAAAGTAAAAATAATAGTTTTAATTTTTACTGGTTATTTTCATAGCAAAAAGTTGGGTGTGTAAATACATTCATATGTTAACACATGCAGTATAAACTTAACCCAAGACCCTCACAAGCTAGTATTGATACAACAGGCACATAGCAATATAAGAAAATTTTGAGATGGTTGTCCAATAGACACATAATGGCACTGTATCATGTTATGAAAACAATCCTTGACACTTGCCAATATGAGCACAAAAGAAAACACTTCCCAGTGCAACAGGGAAAAGTCCTATTTTTTAAATCATATTTTTATTTAAAAGTCAGTTTAATTTAATGAACAACGGTACCATACTTTCTTTCTTTGCGTCTATGTAACGCGAGAAAAAATTAAATAAAATGAGCAGTCTTTTTTGCATGAACCGCCATTTTGATGTCCCTGTGACGTCACAATACTGTACATTTTAATGTACATAACACACAAACGACAGCAAAAAGTTGTGAAATTGTGTTAAATAAAGTAGTTTATGCGGTAAAATCGAGTATGGCTTGAACTCCGAAGAGTATAAATGTGGATCATAGTTTGTTTGCGCAGCAATAAAATGCAATTTACTGGCATTATGTCTTAACTATATCGCAGTCTGATCAATCAAGGTGGACTGCATGGTTTCAGCTTCAAGAAGAGACCTAATAATCTGTTATTAATGACAAAAATACAGTTTATGTATGTAATGATGAGTTTTGTACAACATGATACGGTTAGCATGAAATAAATAAGTTCGTTTTAAGTTAAAAGTTGCAGTCAATAGCTTGCAGTTTGCGACACTGTAGTGTTTTGGCTGTTCCACTGGCTGTGGCAAAGTCATTAGCCAATAGGCAAGTTCAAGGCACCCGTGACTGGCCGATAATTTTGAGGGGTGGGCGGGGAGTTGCGAAACTTGCCCCGAGATGGCAGCACAGCTGTCAATGTTGTTCATGAGAAACGTAAAATTACTGACGGAAAAAATTTATTTGTAATAAAATAATTGATCTGCCGTATTATTTTATCGACTCCCGTAACCAGAACGTTCGATCACCAGTCTGTGTCAGGTTTGGTTAAATGCACTCCACCTCAATATGTTCACTTTTTGTACGCATGCGAGCTTCGTTCAGCTGACCTTTCAAACCTAAACTTACGAATATACACCGGATCTGAAATATTAAAATTTATTCATAGTAAGTTATCATCACTCTGGAATTTAAATTAAATTTACATAAACTCATACCTATAACTAATACATCGCAATGTGTGAGAGGTACTAATACCTTGCTGTCTTCACTCCTTTAAGATCAACGCCAGTGAAATAAATCTTCGTTGTTAACTACCAAATCTACGACCACGCATGCCTTAACAATGGGCGAATTTCCCGAGCTAGCTTTTACGTAACCGGGTTCGCTGAATTTATCAGATTTTTAAATCGGTGAAAATTCCAAAACTTACAATAACGCCTGGCTTGCTCTGGCTAACCAAAACAGGTAAGGCTACATCAATAATGTGTTAGCAAATAAGAACACGTTTTCAATGTTCGTAGCGGCGTTTGAAAATATGGCACTTTTAAAGCTGAATCATTTTAAAATTACAATGTTCACGGAGCTATTACTTTGTCTGGCTGCATTTAGTACCGAAATAATTCGGAAGAATCAGATATTTTTTAAAACTTTTTCTAGGAATTTTCCCTATTATAAAATATACGTGCCTGCTGTTGAGAGTCCAGTCATGTCTATGTTTTGAATTATTTTATCATTCTTCCATAATGCTTGCCTTGCATAGCATTTTATCACAGAAGTCAACAAGTTAACTCTCAGACACATTCTCCTGGAAAGAAATCATGGCTTCTTCATCTCTAAATTTTCTCTTGCATGAGGGAGGCTGATAAAATTGCAATCTTTAACATAATACCAAATATATTTCAACAAATTTCACATTATATCCTGACTTTTTTCTTTTTCCTCACAACTGAACGATATTGACTGCTCACTTAGAAATGAAATGGGTCAGCTGTACATGTCAGTAAGAATGTTGTTGCACTGTCAGTTTGGTTGCAAGACTTACACTTGTTAAGTGTCTATAACAACTGTATGGGCTTCTAAATATTCAGCATCATTTCACTTTTGGTATATTAGCAACATTTTCACATTTACACTATTTCATTTTATTTTTAAATTTATGCTTAGTCAGTTACACTACAATCAGTTTAAGACAGTTCCCAGTAGGCTATAAGCTAAATGTTTTTAACCAAACCAAATTTAATGTGCAAATGGTACACATTTGGTACTGTTAAACCAATCTTGGCTCAGGGTTACTACAGGCCAAATTTTGGCTGAAGTTGTATCAGATAAAACTAGAATTATGTTTGGATAAAATGTCTGGACCAGCTCATCTGAGAAAATCTACTGTTTTTCTCTGTATATTCATTCTTGTGCCATCTAGTCCTGTGTCTGCAGAGGCGTACCATGACTCTAAATTTTTGGCGGGGCACATTGCCTCAAGTATTTTTAGTAAAACTACAAATTAAATGTGTAAATTTACAAAAAAAAATGCTTGGAAATGTATAACTACTATATTAATTCAATAAAAATCTTGGCCAGAAATTTAATTATGTAACCTTTTGTAAAGAAAATTAAAATAAGAAGGAATTACAGCATTTAAGAGAAATTAACATAATGCACTCCGTGCAGGTTGTTTTACCCTTTTGTTTTATAGGTAGTACATACATTAGGATGGATTACTATAGGCTGTTCACTATAAACTGAGCGCTCAGCATAACTTGTAATTAATTAAAATATGTTTCATTGAGCCAACATATGTTAAGGCGCCCACCTGGTGGCCGTGTGTTAGTGTGAGTGAGGCACGACTCCAAGGGCGATGTTAACCAGCTTATCTGGCGCGGTACCGCCTCTACCGCACCACATTGAAACCGCGTATAGTGGTATCGTAGGACACTCGCCTGACTGACACTTTCAGTGATGACCCCATCTTTTTATTAGGGGAAAGTTTTAAGTAAAGTCCAATACACCTCTCTATTGTAGTTTCACTAGAATCCCTTCAGTAGTTGTTTAGATATAATAGATTGAAAAAGCCGTTTTTAGTAATTTTGAGGTGCTCTGAAATGGTCTTTCTAATTAACGCGGTGGTTTAAAACTACTATTCCGAGGTTGTTTGAAGTATTTTTTCTTTTCGTAAATCCACACATTAGAAACACGTATAGTAGTTTCTTAGATAAAAGCGTTCTGCTAGTACGCTGCAACGCTGACTACAAGGCAGACAGGCGGGCGCCTTAACCTTTGAAAGTGTTGAAACGTTTACACTAGTTATTAATTACATGGAAGATTTCATGTTAAAAATAGTAAAGATGGCTGCAAAATGGCTGAAAGGAAAAATTATGCAGTGCTCACTTTATCGTGAACGGCCTATAGTTTACTCAAAGATTAGTGTTTGTGTATATTAAAGTTGCAGTGCGCAAAGTTTAGTTTTATAGGTAAACAAATTTTTAGCTTTTTTGAAGTTGGCAGGGGGAGTGGTGATACATGCACACAAATTCCCTTCTCCCGAGGCTATGCTTATATGTGTCTGTGACACAGACATTGATTGTGTCCTTCTGTTTGGTGTGTAACATTGTCTTTGTTTCATTTATTTTGTCTGTTGTCTTAATTGTGGTGTCATGATTTTTCTCATTTTTCATTGGTTTTTACTTTGTTTCTTGTTTTAAACAATTTGTGTATTATTTTTAGTATTTTGACACACTTACTTGTGGAACTATTAATGTGTTATATTTCATTTATGTATGTTTAGACTACAGCCAAAATCAATTTGCTTTATCTTTAAGTATTTTTTTAATCTTACTTTCAGTTTTCAGGGATGGCATAGCACTACAGTGGCATTTGTCCACAATACTCCACAAAATAAAATATTATTTTTAATGTTACGTATGTCTTTAGATGGCATCCATCACCATTAGTAGTATTCCTGATATGTTCATCAGATTTCATTTATACTTAAGAAAGCTACAGCAGAGAAAGTTATGTTTTTATTCCCATCTCCTCTCTCTGTTTAACTCTTTACACTATTTTACAAAGTGTAGTATGATTTCAATAACATAGTTACATACTGATACTACATTTTACAGAAATACAACAGATCTTGTTCTTGTGATATGAAGAACAAGTCTGTGCTTCTGTCATGTTTTTCAATTCAAATATATATGTATACGTATATTTTATGTATCCACAAATGCACTAATAATAACATATGTAACTATGGTAAAATATTGTAAAGCACACTAAAATCATATGCTACTAGAATAGATTATTCTTGAAACTGTATGTGAATAGTTTAAAAAAAAAATCATTTCCATTAACTATTTAAAAATATTATTTGCTTGCAAAATAGCATAAACCTGTGTTCAATTAATCATAACTGTTTGACATTTTCTGTATACCATTAATCTTGCAAAGCTATCGTTTTATGAGCATAATATTTGTAATTTAATGCACATAATGGCTCCTGCACTTGCAAATTTTATCCTCTTGCTTATGCCAGCATAATGCAATAGCTCTTAGGGAGATTTTAAAAACGTAATAATTTATTTATGTCCATCTAGCTAAAAAAATTAAAAAAACATTTAGGTTTAAATTGAGAGAAAGTTACAATAAATAACAAGAAATTAATTTTAATTGGTAAGTATATAATAACAATTTAGTCCTTTAATTAAGTCTTCTGTGTTCAAGGTAACATTAAAATTATCTTTTGGTATCAAATGACTAAAAAAACAGAATTCCATAACTTACATATTTTCGACTCGACATAAATAATTAATTCATAACTACTTCATAGCACTAAATACACGCTACATTTATTTACACATTCTGTCCACATGTAAACCAGTTCAATACATACTTTATTAACACTGGGGCACTTGACTCTACAACCGGTCCAGCCGGTTAACCTAAAACTCATTTCAAGTTTAAAAAAAAAAAACAACAACAAATCTCTGCACACCAATAACGTTTTTGTTGTTCAATTGGTGTTTTTAAGTACTATGTAATTACAGCAGTCGGTTGTAAAAATTTTTTAAGATAACTTTTTAAGTTTTTTTATTTATTAGTGCAAGTAGCGATCATATTGGGAAACATACAAAAAAGTAACTCATAAATTTATTCTAATTATTGTTGTTGAAATAAAACCATTTCAATTATTAAATATTTAAATATTAATTTATCAATTAAGTGTTATGTCTTTTGGTTGAAATTGATAAAAATCCATTAATTTTTCTTAGATGTAAAATATGTGTACGAGCTTAGTGTGAAAATTCGCACCTTTCGTTAATTTGCAAGGCAAGACCTAGTTATTTAGAAACAAATATATTTGGAAATTAACTGTGGTCGTAAGTGTGGATTTAAAAGTCTGTAGCCGAAGAATTCTGCATAAATTAGAATCATTAGAATAAACTCGGAATTCAGGATCAGGCATAAACCTGTGATTCACAGACAAATCAGAAAGGGTATTTTTTTAAGTGTTGTGTACATTTTCTTTAGAAAAACAAAATACTTGCTATGACTTTATCATCTGTATTAAAATTACTTATAAACTTCAAACCGAAAGGAGTAACAGTTTTTGTAATGAATTTTTAAACACAACTGGATTACACCAATCTTATGATTATTTTGAATTGATCTTAATTAGAAGCAACTCCAAAAGGTAGTCTCAGTTATAACACTGAAACTCGGCACAGAGTTGGTTCCAGTAGTTTTTTAATTGATTGACAGCTAAATTTCTTAAACTTTGAAAATGTTTAATATACAAATACACAATACAGTATTAAAAATGTTAACAGTTTAGCACCAATAATGTAACAGGACTAAAATAAATGTTTTAATGGTTACACAGTACAAAATATTGGTTTTTTGCATATGCACATAATGCCTACGCAAAGTTTTCATAAAATTAGAAGAGATGGACCTGGTGCATTTGAACTTTTATCATGTATCATTACTGTAAATTTAATAAATAAAAAAAAAGGATGCGTAAAAAGCAATTTAAATGCATATTTGTTTCTACTTATTTGTTTCAGGGATTAGGATTAATGTTAGTTAGTAAAATACTTACATTCATTCTGAAAACTTTTGTGTTTGTGAAAAATTCATAAAATAATAATTAAGTAATATTATATAAAAACATAATACCATGCAAGCTGCAGGAATCTTTACAATGAATATGTAACAATATTTAAGTTTTTAAAAGCAACATTTCAAACGAACTGTCATGGTATGTTTAATCATAAATGCAGTAGTTTCACACAATACATTATATTAATTACCCTGTAACATTTTTAAGGGTATTATCATCTTGGTTTTAAACAGATTTGTCAGTCAAAGTTGTTGAACTTTTCAAACTTTTCAGGTAAAGAACACTGTAAGTATTTAAAGTATTTTACATTATAGCCATGCTAAAACTTAAAAAAAATTGTTTGCTTAAAGTTGCATGTTCAAAAGTTGCACAACCAGTGGTCTATTTATGAACTAAAACATTTGTGTTCACTTGCTGCTGTCAGATCTTCTGATTATAACACAGAATTTAAAGAAATACATAGGTATTTGAAGCTTGCATGATTAGGAACCAAGTTAACATTTTGATGCAATGTCACTTCACCTAACTATGTAATTTACGGAACTTCTCCTTAAGTGTACAGCCCAACGATTAGTTTTTTCTTGTAGCCACTTCTAGTCAGCATGGATGGTAAAAAAAATTGTTATACTGTAACCCATTTGGCTCACAATTCCCGACTGTTTTGGAGAGAGAAAAAGTATGTAACAAGATATTATAGGCCTAGTTATACTGCAAGTGGACTTGGAAACTGTCCCAGATCGAGTGGTACCCTAAAGAGAGATCGAAACATTGAATTTATTACTGATTTATTACAAAATATTATGCTCCTTCAAGTTATATTTTTTACTGTTCCATCTAAGGGCTATATAAATAAAGTGAAAGGGGTAACAAACAAAAGCAAGAAGACTGGGTACGCTACAAAAACATGCAAGGATTTTGGATAACTTAACTTAAAACTTTTAAACCAGCCAGAGGTATGTAATTCCGTTTACAAAGTAATTGTATCAATTATTGATGTTCAAACAGCCTCAGACAATGGAGTTTTTACGACAAGAATAGAATTTTAAACAGGTAGTAATGTAACAGAAAATTATATTGACAGAAATAAATCCACATTGTCTTTAAATAACGTAAGCTTACGGGCATAAGATATTTGACAGTTTCCACTGTCAGGAAATTAATACAAAAATATATTTTCATAAATGTTTTTCAGCAAATTGGTAAGAAACAAGACCATAACAGAAATTTCATAATATTTATTGAAATACAGGGAGACAAAAGTTACTGAGCAGAATTCCTGGAACAATGATTAGTAGTTAAATAATAAAATTTTTTTTTTTTGTGTAGGTATCTAATCTTTGCATGCTTGATAGTCTACATTGGTGTTAAGAGTCTTGACTGTCGTAGCAAAGTAAATGTTTCGTACAAATTTTTATTTTTAAAAGTAATTGCTCATCATACAGCATTTTCCATAAAACTGTGTTTTTATATAAAGTGAAGGAAAGGAAGAACAATTAACATTTAATTTGAAGTTTGTCAATACAATATCCAGATAGTGTTCGGGAATTGTGCAATAGTGGATGATGTGAAAGAAAAGGTGCCTATGATGTCAACCGTACAGGCAAACCATATGCAGCCACTGAGTTACACCGTTGTTTTATGAATAATTGGTCACCTTGCCATTAGTAACACAAAACATGTGCCTGCCATGAGAGTTGACGTATTTTATACGAATTTTGTAGAGCAACAAAGTTTAAATGACAAGTGTATTGTGATTATCTATACAGGATGTCTAGAACTGGCCGTATATTAAGTACACCACGTGAATCCTGGGTTAAATAAATATTGACGCAAATTGTAGTGGTAAAATGTTGCACAACATTTTTTGTGCACAATTTGGGCAACAGCAAGAAGAATGTCCCCTCTTGTGCTCCACGACCAGATATTATTTTAATCATGTTACATAAATTAAACATACAATTATGTTTGGACTGCTCGAAATTCGAACCCGCGCCCATATGATGGTCAGAATAATGGTAGTAAGTTATCTGTGTAGCGCAAGACAGGACTTACTCCATACTATGTTATCACATTATGCGCGTAAAATGTCATCGTACAACATTTTGCGACTAAAATTTTCATCTTCAATTCAGTCAGTAATCGGGTGGTGTGATTATTGTACGGCCGTTTTTTGGACAGACTGTATACCTAACTCCATGGTGTTACAGATAGGGCTAGAAGTGGCAGGACGGGCAGTCAGCCCCTAGGGGTTGGTCGTCCAGGAAGATCCCCAGGTCACTCGGACACACTGATAAGAGTCACGTGTCGCAGCGCGCGAGCAGGAAGGAAGGCCTGTGGAAGCCGGACCTGAGGCCGGACTTGATGCGCGACGTGAGGGAGTCTCTGCGCGGGCTGTCGTCGACAACAACCTCGTGGTCGAGAGGCGGAGGGTTGCAGGGTGCAGCGACGATCTCCTCATCCTCGACGGCGGCGAGGCGCTGCAGCTTGTGTCGACGTCTCTTGGCTCGCGGCTGCGGAGGTCCCAGGCTGCCGCTGGACTGGCTGCGGTCCAGGACGAGGAGGGGAGGTTGTATGTCGGCCACCACGCCGCTGTCCACCGTCACGTCGCTGTAGTTGGAGTCCTGGCGCACGGTCACCGAGTCGCTGCGGCTAGAGTCCTGGCGACCGAACGAGCCGTCCTTCGGCGGCGAGCAGCGTTCCTGGGACGCCGACAGCGGCGCCAGCGCCTCCAAAGTCGCCATGCTCTCTAGCGCCGTCTCCTGGAACTACCGACACACAATTTTCACATTTTGTTTTGTGTGTTGTACATGTTTACTACAATGCCAGTAGACATTTAGTTCTGAAACGAACCTATTCCACCGTGTGTTTAGACAATGTTGTATTGTCTTGTAACTGACATTTCATAATGCAAACATTTACGCATCCTCAGAACTGGTAAACTGTATTAAAGTCACGCGAAATAGAGTATACTTGTGCTTACAACTAGATGACGTTATGGAAACCAACTCATTGTTCACTAAATTACTTACTGCATATTGGGACCGCATATGGCACAGACTCCCACCAAGACTGTCCGGATTCGATTCCCGGCGGCGCGGCGTCGCATGTGGGTTACGTTGCGGACGTTGCCGTTGGCCGGCGTGTTTTCTCCAGGTATTGTCTTTTACCTCGTCCTTCGCATTCCGTCGCTTCTGCATTACAGGGCCTCATTTCCTGCCATCTCTCGGAGCAGGTGGATACCAACGGACACCAAGACAGAAATTTCCACTTAGTGTGTGAAACCATGCTCTTGGGTACCCTCCCCATACCATAATAATTTTACGGTACACTGAATTGTTTAACCTAAAGATAACTTAATTGTGTTATTACCGTACTTGCTGTTTAAGCAAAGTTTGTCAAAAATCATACTATTTTCGGATAAATATTCGTGGCGACGTTCAAACACAAACTACGGAGCTAATACATTACAGTGCAAATGGTATTTAGGTACTTGGCATTTGGCAACCTTGTCTACCGATTGTAGCAATGAACTATTATTAGAAAACATTTGTTATCCGAAGTGGTTCTTATCCACGCGAAGCAATGAGTTCAGCTTAGTCGCGTGGGTTGCCCACGCCGTTAGTCTGATTCACCTAAAGTGCAGGTTGTTCGGAATATATGTGCCCAAACGCCACATATCATTTTTTGCAACAATTGTAATACAATACTGTACTATTGTGGACATATGGCATTGCAAAATTATGTCGTTCCAAAAATTTTAGAATGTGACTAAAAACAGAATAAAAACGTAAAAATTTAGAAAACAAGCCTATTTTGGCTCTGGATGTGTTGACTACAGCCAAACTGGGCATGTTCTCTCTCTCTCTCGCTATTTTTTTTTTCGTCTGTTTTTTACTAGCCTTTCTAAGATGTCTGTGACGACATAATTTTGCGATGGCATATGTCCACAATAGTACAGTACTTTATTCCGCCCTATTGCAAGAAACATTGAAAAACATTAATTGTAGTGCAGATACCATACACACTAATGTCCGAAAGTATTTTTATATTATTTAATTGCGTTCAAAGTTATGTCGTGTACCGTGTTTGGAGAGCAGTGCAGTGTGGCCATGCATGCAGGATGGTTTACGTGTTCACGGCAAAGTGACCACTTTTGCAGTGGAGGTTATAATTTTTTTTCCTTTTAACCAGTTTGTATATTACCGCCTTGAATTAAAATAAATACAGCACTATCTACATTAATATCACAAATCTGAAAGTAA
Organism: Medauroidea extradentata; assembly: GCA_003012365.1. Lineage (NCBI taxonomy): Eukaryota > Metazoa > Arthropoda > Insecta > Phasmatodea > Phasmatidae > Medauroidea > Medauroidea extradentata. Next base: position 26,913 of record PNEQ01001986.1, on the reverse strand, counting down.
CTCTTCTGTCTGCCTTTCTGTTGTATTTTCTGCGACTAAACCTCTGAACCGATTGCAACGAAATTTGACATAGAGGAACCTGGGATCTGGGGAAGGACATAGGTTACTTTTCATTTTTTTCATTGTTGCAAGAGCAAAACACCTGTAGAGTTCCTTTAATCTTTGGAATTGTTAGGAGTATCTTCTTATGAGGCCGTCCTAGTGTTTCAGGCGCATATATGCAACCCGCATTAACTGCGTTTATATCAAGACTAATCTTATTATCGCTATAGCAGTAAGAGCATTACACATATCAAAATTCTCTTTGCGTCTTATTTAGAACACAATCGTTCTTATTTTCCCTACGTTCTCCGAAGTTACGCATAAGAAATGGTTAACAGCAAATTTGAAAAAAAAAAAAAAAACATTATATTGCGTTGATAATGTAACTGTTTGCTGAACTTGGTTTTACATAACGCAGTTCGAATAAGAACGGCTACATTTTTAGTAAAATGCTAATATAATTTTGATATGTGTAGTACTTTTATTACTAGGGACGTAGTAAATATTGCTTTCGTCTTAATGGGGTTAGTGAGGGATAGGTACCCCCTGAAACACTGGAACGACCTCTTAAAAGTTGGTTTTTGTATCATTCTTCCGACTCCGATGAAACCTGCAAAGATGTCTAACAAAAATATATAGTGGTTGGGGGAGGGGGCACTTAAAAAATTATCGTATTAAATTTAAAACAACGCGAACGAAGTCGTGGGCAATAGCTAGTTAAGTAATAAACTGGTATTATAAAACTTATACCCCGAGACCCCAATGAATTATACTTTTTCATTGAGATTCTTAATAATGCAGTTTCCAAACGTGCACATTTTACCGTAACCTAGCAGACGCACGATAGTGTTAATTGTCGCACGCCTGTGTCCTATGCAACCTGTCTTACATGCATGATCACACCACATTGACTCCAGGCGATGTAAGCTATGGTTTTGAACATAATTAAGTAATAAAATACCTTCCCGTATACAAGTGTACTAGGGTTTCGGTATTACAGTTGGTCTAAAGAAATTATGTTTGAAGTATGATAACAAAGTTCCCAAACACTCTGCAGTGCATCATCAGCTAAATAATACGGACTTGCAGAGTTAACTCATGCAGAGCGCCTGGAAGTTACTCGTACTGCCCTAAAAAGTTAAAAAGTACAGACGTGTTCCTTAACTTTAAGTGATATAAACGGTTTTTTCTTAAAATTAAAACACGAGTTTCATGATTATCACTGGGCTAACCAACGTATATGAAGTTCTCAATTTGCCTGATTACGCAAATAACAAATTGTTTAGTACGTAATTATTAAAAATGTCCGCAATTGAGATAGCCATGTTAAGTAAGATGAGACGGGTTGACACAAAACACTGCGTCACTCAAAAGATACCTGATATCAATACCGTAGAATGGGGTGAATAGCTATGCCGAGATGGATATTAGCAAAATTGGCAAAAATGATTTTTACCTTGAAGATACCTATACATAACATTTAATACTGCGTTTTTAAAAAAGAAAGTTTTGTGTTTCTTTTCAAACGTTAGTGTCCCAATTCATCATTAGGTCCCAAATATTATGTTTCAGTGGCCTTAGTCACAGACTCTTATGCTGTCGCACAAGAATTACTGCGCGCAATTATTATTGATGTGCTGTGAATTTAAGACATAAATGAGTCGTAAGGGCACTTACTTTATTCATTTATTAAGAATAACTATCACTGACATGATTCGTCCTACAATTATATCACCTAATGGTACATGCAAAAAAGAGAACACGTGAATGAAAACCAAACATCATGTGTAACGTACGGAGAAGTTGTGTAAACATCAGTGCACTAAAAATTATGACATGTACTTGTTTAATCAAAATGGACGGGTTTTATCAGGGCGTTTTTAAATAACATGACCATGAAAACGTTTATTCGGACATTAACTAGGATGATCTAAGCCCTGATTTACATGCATAATTATTTCTGTGAATGTAGTAAACATGACTTCATGAAGTACCTCGAGAACATTCACATCATTTCTAGTTTTAATAATGCTAATGATTCGTTTCTTACTATCCAGTAGATCGATCGTGGTTTTCGGCAGTAAATGTTCTGTGCCTGCCAGCAACTTAATAAAAAGTTAAGAAGAAAAAAAAGGATATACAAGGATAAGCAAATGAAGGACAATTGGATCTAATCCGCAGTAAGCCAATCAGTTAAGTTATGGTGAGATAAGCAGAAGCGTACCTGGAAGATCGTGGCCGGCCTGGCAGGAGCTTCGCCGAACTGCTCGTCCAGCTCGAGGATGACGGTGTCCGCCGCGTCGCCGTCGCCACTGTCGCCGACGTGGAACCTGCGCGGCGTGTCGGCGGCCACCTGACGTGGCGTGCCAGGCTCGCTCTCGCTTACAGTCAGCTCCTCGCCAGAGCTGCCCTGCTGAGCCGCCAGTAGTTGCTGCCGTCGCTGCGACACTCCGCGCATCAACGACGTCGCCGAGCTGCTGTTGTTGTTATTGGCAGCACGCAGAGCGGGCGAGTCTGCCACGTCGCCGTCGCGGATCAGCGGGTGGCCACTGCCCGACGACGAGTCTGAGTTCTGTCGCACACACGTCTGGCAGCGTCGCTGCGGCAGGAAAGCCAGGCGGAACGTGACGCCGACGCTCTCCCGCCTCGGCTTACCCTGCGCCTTACCGGCCGTCGGCGACCCCTCCACGGGGAAACTGGCGGGCTTGCCCTCGTCCTCGGTGGGGCACTCCACCACGTCGTACGACGCCACGAAGTCGGCCGAGCTCGCTGGGGCCGACCGCATGGCGGAGTCGCCGCCGCAGTGCCGGCACTCCGGCTGCGACGACACGCGGAAGCTCTGCACGGACATGCTGTCGCAGTACGATAGCGACTGTCGCCTGAGGGCGAGGGATTCGGCGTGAGGCGGCAGCTTCCCACCGCCTCCATTGCCCGGCCCGGGAGGCAGGCACTCCCTCCCGCCCCGCGCCGCCGTATCTTCGGCATACTTGCTGCGGACCTGCCGCCACCACGTGAGCACCTTTACGGCCTCCTTTCGCGCCGTCTCGTTCCGAAACACGTAGATGAACGGCGTGACGCAGCCGCTGGATAGCGCCGACAGCAACGAGAGGAACCTAAAAGACTCGGGGACGATGTCTCCTTCGCCCGGCCCACCAGCGTCTCCCCACGTGTCCACCAGCAGCATGGCGAAGTAGGGCGTCCAGCAGAAGAGATAGGACGCGATGACCATAGCGGCGGTCTTGACGGCGCGGCCCTCCTCGCGGAACAGTAGAGCAGAGAAGCTGGCGTTGGAGGAACGTCTCTTTGGTGCGGCGATCTGGCCTAGGGGCGGGCCGCGCCACGTGCGTCGCAAGTGTTCGGACTGTGCGACGGCTGCCCCCGGGGGCAGCGCCAGGTCCAGTGAGCCGGGGTTGGTGCACACGCTGTGGCGTCGCGTGCGCTCGCTGTTGCGGTGCGCGGCGTTGTACATGCGCGCGTAGATCCAGCAGAGCGCGAACAGCGGCAGCGTGAAGCCGATGGTGACGAGCACGAGGGCGTAGGTGAGCGTGAAGACCTCGCGGCCGGCGGTGGGGGAGGAGCAGTCGGCGGTGGGGGACTGGTGGTGGGGAAGCAGCGTGCAGTTGGCGGGGGCGCGGTGGTGCGCGGCGCCCAGGACGTGCGGCGCCGCCAGAAGCCCCGCGACGCCCCACACGCCGGCGATCATGCCGCGGCTACGCTGGCGTGTGATGGTCATGGCGTAGTGCAGCGGACTGAGCACGGCGTTGTAGCGGTCCACGGCGATGGCCAGCACGGACAAGATGGATGCCGTCACCGTGAACGTGGTGCAGCTACAGACGAGCTGTCGCAGCCACCAGGCGGAGGGCACGTCGCGGTGCGCCATCTCCACCACGATCAGCGGCACGAGCAGCAATGACGTAAGCAGATTGGCAAGCACCAGGCTCAGCACGAACCTGCGGCACACACACACCACTCTAGTGAGTTTGTTGACAACATTTCTGTTACTGCACAACCACTTATTCCATCTTACATACAAGTTGATTCACTTTGCTCCGACACAATGCCTAAGGTGGTTTGAAATTGCACACAAAAATATTTTGTTGACAACGTAGCCGACCATCAAAACTAATTAATATTGACCTCAGAATTACCTCTCGACTGACTGTATTGTCCCGACACCAAGTTATTGAAAAATGCTAACTGCTATTTAGAACTATTAATGCCCTATCATGAGGCGGTCGGGTAACGTAATGGAACTCCATGCATTCGCAGACCTTCCTATACAAGACGTTGCAGCTTAGTTACTACTTTGAACAAACTTCTATGAGTAAACATATAACACTAAGTTCTGACTACGCTGGAAGTGTACTTTGTACTGCAAACGTACTCAAGGTGAGCGAGTTAGGATGGAGGTGACACACATTCATTCCAGCGAACCTCTGTGTAGTCGGTGGGACTAGACTTCTAACTGAGGGCGTAAGTAGCGCAAGCCTTGAGCATACCAACGTGAGGTTCAAGGACTATGCACTTTATAAGTAGCGAGGGTATATGTAATAAAAATAATCTGAAACAACAAACTGTATACGGCCAACTACACAAATAATTAAATATTATTTATTAAATACAGCCATCGTAAAAATTATTTACGCATAGTTGGTTTTAGACTACATATAATGAGTTGTATTAAATACAATTACCCAAAATTCTCTATACCCACCTATTAGAAAGAAAAACTTATCAAATATGCTCGCTGAAAATATGTTACTCGTAAAAAATTCGTTTTATATGTGTTAAAAACTACGTCGCCTGAACAAGGCGCTTACAGCGGGAGGTCAATTTTCACCTCAATCCCTTTTATTTCGGTGGCCTTTGTTTCCCAAAATCGCTGCAGAAGAATGATGGGATGGTTCCTAAACAATGACCATGTCTGTTTCTTCTCAGAGTTCCTGTTGTTGCGTAAATTGGTGTCTCGCCGTCTCGAAATGAGCTGGCTTTCGAAGATACGTTAAAACTACTTGACTTAACCTAGCCTAGTATAATAATCCATCGATTTAGTGCAAAGTATTTTTGGGCAATCAGAACTGATTGAAACCAAGTTAACGTAACCTAAAGTAAATTGAAGGTTTCGGTCAGCACTTAGTTGAGAGGATTTTCAACTCTGCGGTGGATGTGAGGTGATTATATAGAAGCGCCTGAATGAAGGGACGGAGGAAACGGAAGATCCCCGAGAAAACCCACCGTCCGGTACGATACCCCCATTCGAAAATCCAGTTGACCCAGCCGGTAATCGAACTCGGAATGCCTAGGTGAGTGGCGAGCGCTTTAGCCTCTGCTCCAATAGTAACCCCAAACACTAATTTTGTCAGTGGACCTATGGCTGCGAGAGAGATGATGGTATATCGTGAACATTTTTGTGCCAACATACCCTTGAAAACTCTGTAGTTTCTTGCAACACGTACAACTGGGTGATATACGTGTGTAGTTGTGTGCAGACCAACAACAGACATCAAATGTTACAATAGCGGGATTCTTATTGGCTCAGTCAAGTACGGTAACAGCTCCACGTACAAGCGAAAGTCAGGAATCTTTTTGTAAGCCGAACGTACGTTGAAACCCAGGAAACTGGCAAGTTTTCCCGTGATAAATCATCATCTCTACTGAGAATATAGGAGCGCTTCTTTACGGCACAGAGGCAGACTGGGGCAACAGTGAACTGACCTGTTGGTAGAGACCGGGAAAATTCGCGGGTTCACTGACCCGTAAGCTAGCCTGCAAGAATATTTGTGAACTGAAGCTGACATCTGGTCACTAGCTGCTTGCTGTTAAAGTGATATAGGTCTGTACACTTACATTATTGGCTCAGAGACTTCCAGGAGGTGTCAAATGAGTCAGTGGCCAATTGAATGGTGTTATGCAGAAAGAGACCATCCCACATTTGACAACGTAGAACACAAACAACTGTTACGTCAATATTGTTTGTTATTTTGTTAATTAATACATCTCATATTCAAATCAGGGGCGTCATTTCAGGTTTTTCTAGGGGGGGGGGGGAGATTTTGTTTTCTGGTGACAGTGACCTTGTTGCATCTTTTTTATTAATTAAGCATGTATAAATTAAATACTTTAATAATAAAACTTCAGTTTTATGTACTTAAGTTAGCATTATTTACATTAAAAAATACAAAAAATATATTTATACACATAAAATTCTAAATCCAGGGGGGGGCATTCGCACCCTCCCCCCTGTAGCCCCAAATGACGCCCCTGATTCAAATACCCTACATCTTCTTGAGTTTGGTTGCTTAGCTACTGAAGTATTAACGTATACCAATTCAGAAGCTTGTTTTTTGTCTGTCATTTACATCTGTGGCTTGAATGCCTTCTGCATAACACCATTCACTTTCGAAAACGACTCAAACTTACAGTTGATGGAATCCTAGCTTGTGCCCGAATGCAAACGCGAATTTTGCAGGTACCTACCTGTTGGACGGCGAGCGCAGCGTGGGCCGGCGGTAGAAGACGACAGCGACCAGGATGTTGGTGCCGGAGCCGAAGACGGCCAGCAGGATGAGCGCGGCAACCTGCAGTGCATGCGCCGAGCTGCCCACGGTGACGTCATCTCGCTCCAGCGAGGGAGACACTGCAACAAACACGACAACCATACCTTCAAGTAACGCGAATTTTTCAGGTGTCTAGCTGTCACCGCACAGAATTAACACACTGCAGTTTGACTCGTGCATATCAGGTAGTAGCAAAACAAACGTTGTTTGTTCCTGCTGTATGCTTGTATAGTGCATGTCGTGGCCAACAACTTCGGGACCCATCCGGGTGCGCATCCGACCAATACAGAGGTTCACTGGCAGTGTGGTCAATACGCCGCAAAGCCGGGCCTCGACGACTGTGCATACAAAGAACATCAGTCAATGAAAACACTGATTACGCTTAGGTGTGTACCAAACTGGGAAGTCTACTGTGCCAGCAAAATTGATGATCACGAGAATTTACAGTATTCTTAGAGGTAAGATTTTTTGCGAATGTATCCTAGGTCACGTTAAACGTAAAGAAATAATTTCTGTGACTAAACGACAACTGTTTGGAAACACCATTGACGACGGCAATCCATTAAGAGCGTCCAAGTGGAGAAAAATCATAATTTTATATTTGTGTAAAATATAGTGAGTTTTTTAAACGTTACTTGTGGGTACATTTTACTCTTACAAAAAAAAATTAGCACAATCAGTTTTCCCATAATGACACGTCAAAGTCAAAATTCGCATGTTTTCAGTTCTTATACGGCGCAAAAACCACTGAATATAAATAAATTTAAAAATTCACACTGAAACTACACGTTTAAGAAAACATTTAAGAAATATTTTTGTATTTAAAAAAATCGATAAAAGAGACAAAAATAAAAATTTCTGAAATGTTTTCTAAATACAAAAACATTTTTTAATGGATTTTACAACACGTCAAGCAGCAGTCCGTGACATGTAAGTAGTTTCAGTGTTAATTTTTAAATTTACTGTATTTATTTTTATTAGTTTTTACGGCTTGTAAGAACTATGAACGTGCAAATTTGGACTTCGAAGTGCCATTATGGGAAAACTGGTTGAGCTAAACTTTTTTTTTGTATCAGGAAAATATACTCTTCCAGTAACGTCTACAAAACTGGCACTATTTCATACAAATATAATATTACGATTATTCCTCACTTAAAACACCCTTAAGAAATAAGAAAAAAAAATGCGTGGAGATCACGTGCTGCCCCCAGGTACGGTTAGAAGCCAAATATCCACAGAGGCAGAGTTTGTCGCGAAGATATTTTTGTACAATTTTGTTTCAATGACTTACATGCACATTGACTGGCACCAATCAGGATGTAGTTGTGACACCGTAAGTCTGTGATTTGCCACAATTGCCAGTACAACACCAAGACAAGTGACAGCGAGAGGTAATGCATCCTATTACTGGCATTAAAGCATAGCTACAGACGTGCACATAAGGCAATGAAACCAAATGTTGCGAAAATATTTTCGCCACAACATCGTGGCTTTAATAATCGACTGCGGCCAGTGTATAGGACTGACAAGTCTAGGCTGTTGCCAGATAAATCCGCAAAGTTACGTGTGTGTCTACGTACACTCGGAGTTTGTTAATAGTAAGCATAGTACGTCTGGGCGGGTTTAAATATAGAGGCTTCTCAGCGTTTAGAAGGTTTTTTTTATTTTTTTTTAACATTGACTCCCCAATTCAACTCCGGGCTGCAAGATTTGTAGGCAGAAAATTTAGTTCATCCGTAAATGCAACACGTTTATTTTTTGTCCATTTAAAAATTATAATAGACCTACTTTAATAATACAAAGCATTTCGACATGTATTAATTATAGTTTAGTGGTAGTGCATTTTTTCTTATACAGACTACGCATATGTTACTAGTTCTAAGGTAAAAAGAAAATTAACATTTTACACTGGAATGTACGCATAATAAAAAACACCGAAAAGTGAACATAATGGCAGTAATGACGAAACTGAACTTATACAGTTTTTTTGTGATCTGCTCTCAAGTATAGCAATGTCGCCAAGAAGAGTCTAATTTCGTAATGCTTCAACTGCCAGAAGTTTTGACAAAGTTCGGTAAAATAATATTTTTACGGGTATCGTCGTCCTTGTTTCATTACCCTGGTAAGACGTTACGAGTCGCTTAAAAAAGTTTTTTATGAAAGGCTGAAACAATGTCGGGGGAATTGAAAAGTTCGTCAGTTTGTTTTTTTCGCTCAACCTTTCTCGTTGCAAATACATGTCGGAGAAAGTGGAAGCAGTATCGTTAACATCTTGAGAGCTCTTACCTACACAGATCAGTTTTTTTTACAAGTCGCAATCAAATATTAACTTTTGTGTTCTCAGAAGGCAAAACTTCATGGAATCTGCAAAAAAAAAAAATCCAGAGTTACAACAGCAACCAAATGTATATTTGCGAACTTAAAAATAAATAAAAAATATTTTCAACCTGAAGTTAAATAATTATTCGTTTGTATGAGGCACGTTTATACTGAGTGATTATGTTATCCAAACGGATACAAATTTCATAACGACCATAGGTGGTTATTTAAAGTTGCAAATGAAATATGTTCACTGTTATTTACAGCGATGCTCTCTTCAAAATGGAGGCTGGCTGGAGAACAGAATAAATGAAGAAGAAACATATTTTTATAAAGCAACCAGCAAGGAGTTGGTGTTTATGCATAATTAGCAATCAGGAGAATATAAGACGACTTCTACTACAACAACAATTATTGCATCGCACCTTACGAGTCAGTGGACTGGACGCATGAGCCGTCTGTAGCATGGTACGGAAGGTATTTTTTTCTTGTATAATTATTAAAAATGGTTCCAATGCGTTTATCTACGAATAGAAGACATACTTAAAACTGTGTCCCTATGATTTAAAAAAATGCCGTTCGCTTCTTTAAAAAACATTATTCCCAAGCTCATCAAGAGTTCTAAATATGGCCTTTTCACGTTTCTGTAGCTGAGAAAATATCGATCGTAATCGTAAAACTAACTAAGCCTTAGAAACTGCATAGACATGACTACAAACTTTCCAAAAATAAAACAGGGTCATCGCTTGAAGTCCCATTGAAAAACTGTTTCTACGAAAGCACTACGCTAGTTTAGTCCTTCGCGCCTAGAGGCGATGAGGTGTTGGACGGACGTGTTACGTTCGACCTATCGCCTTCCCGGTTTCCGTACCTCAAACTCTTAAAAACCACGATTCCCAATTTCTTCTAATACGGTGAGATGATTATTATTATTTTTAGCCTCAAATAAAGCAGATAATTTACAAGTATCCCACAGTTTTGTTGATAATTGATTTTTCGTTGTAACATAATTTTCTTGACAAAAAGTTTTATAGTCCCGAATATTCAGTTAACGAACATTTCGTTAAGAAGTAGCTAAAACCAAGGTGTTTATATAAAAAAAAAAAAAGAACAGGTTCACATAATAAAACAATTCTAACAGATGTCTGGGACAGTTTCACGATATCGGCTCTCTTGTAGGCACTGTAGGACTATGACCTAATATCAAGGGTCATCGTCGGCGCAGTGGCTAGAGCACTAGCCTCCCACCAAGGCGATACGGGCTTAATTCCCGGCCCCAGTCCCCGGATTTTCGCATGTGTGTGAATCGTGCCAGACGATGGCGCTGGTCGGCGGGTTTTCTCGGGGATCTCCCATTTCCGGCGCCGCACTCACCTAATCTCTTTTCCGCCCTTCCGCTATATATATATATATATATATATATATATATATATATATATATATATATATATGCTTTGGAAGGAGGCAGTAACTACAAAAGAATAAAACATAAAAATGGAGTTTTTGGTATCGTTGAATTCGTCTTGAAATGCTGCATTGTTTACACAGAAGAAATGCAGTAAAGTAAATTGTACGTTGACGTTATAGGGAGAAAACACTTACTGTCTTTGTAGTTTTTCCATTCTTAACCATGACAGAAAGCAGTAAGTGCATATTCCTCCTTTAAAAATCAGTAACTTCAATGATATTGATTTCTGAATTTGTAATGTTATGGTATGGTATTATGGGCAATACTATAAACCATGCTGTAACTTTGAGTCAATTTATATTTATTCATTCAATAATGGGAACATACATTGTTTTAAAAAACATTTCTTTTATGTAAACATATTTTTTTTTTATTTCAGAAATTAATTTTAAGAACATGTTTGCACTATAACAAAGTATTTTCAAACCTATTTGGAACTGATAAATGGATGGCATTGACACATATCTTTAACTTCTTTTTTCTCAATTGTGCTGTTGCTGTAGTTACTGCTTTCTTCCTAAGCAGGGCAGTGTTATATATATATAAGCTTCCTCACACTCTAACGTGGGCGGTTTCCATTATTTATTCCCGTGATTTCCGCATATTCTGAGGCACAGAGCGACACTTCCTCAACGATAAACTAATGATACACCATATCAAAAGGAATACATTTATTTACTTTTATCATCTCGCGAGGGTAGGGACAAGGGAATGTCGAGATACTTTACTTCAGACGAATTGTGTGCATTGTACTTGTTTCCCATCTATAAATAATTTTTTTTAAGTATTGATTTACTAAAAAATAAAATAAAAAAGAGCTAACATACTTTGACAAGCCGTTTCAAAAGACACATTCGAATATTAAGTTCGGTAATGTAAAAATAAAAGCAATTCAATTCGTTCCTACCTTTACTTTGCACCTAAAAAATCCTAAGCATTCGTTGTTATTTCTTTTTAGTTATTTTTGTCAGCAGCAACTGTTATGACGAAAGCAAACTGGTAAGTTTAGTAAGTTTCGTGGACGTGTAGGCCTACACTGTGAAGCTACTTTGTATTTTTACAGATAATTCGTAATTGATACACAAAACTCTCGCTAGGGGAGTGACAGGTTTTCTCAAAATTAATTTTCCAAGTTAAACTTTGTAACAGCAAATAAACCAGGATAAATATTTCATCACGGTTCAACGAAAAGTAAACCAAAAGAGGGCGGTCTCTTAGTTACGGCTGTTGTTTTAGCACAAACTTCGTCAAATAGATAATTTGTACTGTTCGAATACATCGCATGAGCGTAAATACCTGCCATCGTGCATAATGATATTCTGCTATATTTGTATGCGCGTATGATTTAAGTTCTGTGCTGCAATTTGCACTTCTAAACCCCATGAATTTTAGTACGGCAGGGAATGGACATAAAGGGGCGTGGTGTTAAGTAAATAGGAAACATCCACAAAACATTTAAGTATTTAAAGGTAGTTCCAAAATAACTGAAATATTTCCTGCGGCATATTAAAAATGGGATGATTCTTCTTATCTGCAAACCACTGTGGTAAAAAATTATTGCAGCAGTAAAGATTTAACATTCCACTAATGTGTTCGAAAGTGTTGTTAATTGAACGTATTTTGAATAAAAAATTTTGGTATACTACATTCTGAAAAAAAGAAGTTATAAAATACGACAGCTGGCAAGGCAGTTAGGCCTATACTAGCGGGAAGCTAGTTTTCCTCTGATAAATGAGCTCCAAAACTAGGTTAAGCATAGCACCGCTCGGGTGATATTTCACAGTCGGTTTTTTTTTTCTGGTAAATGGTGACGCATTTACACGACTCGGCAACACGACAGCAAACGTCATCCGAAGCGAAATTTTTTGACAAATTACCAAGCAGAAACGGCTCGGAAATCGAGCGCGATCCCTCACAACGGAAGCGGAGCGAAATGTACCGTGGGAATGTCAGTGACGAAGGTTGGCGATCCATCTGATAGATGGAGTCAGTGAGGTTCGCCTTTTTTCGGAGATGTTTTGGATACGACATGCTCGAAGTCAATAGGCGTTGGACATCTTTCCTCATCTTTCTTTCCCACAAGTCTCTCCACACATGTTTTTTTTTTCTGGGCCGGGCAGAACGAAGCGAAACTCCGTGGAAAATGAAGGGCCGGAGAAAGAAATGGGCTTGGGACGCACTCAAGACTGTCCACTTGCGGCTGTATTTCATGTCACCCGAGGACAGGACTTGTCTCGGTTTTGGCAGTGTTGCGCGTGATCTGCCCTTGCCAAATAAATCGTCCGTGTCATACGCGCCTGAAGCCCTCGTGTCAAGCTCAAAACATATCGTCCCCTTACTTTGACTTTCGTATGGAGCTGCCAGAGAGCATAGTGTTCATATGTTGCAGTGTCATTCCGACAAGTAAAATATTTAAATAAATACAAAATATTAAAATATGCACTGGTTTCAATTTCGGACTCTCAAATCAAAAGAATAGAGGAAATGACTAAAAGCAAACAGAATGATTCATGAATCTTCTTTTATCACTGTTGATGTAAGCAATGTCCTTGTAGCACTTAGTACATTACAAATTTTGAAGGAACCACAGATCTTTTTTTTTTCGAGTTGAGAAACAATATCCTTATTAGCTCATTTAGTGCTATCTTACAAAATGGTGGTCCAAAGACGTTACATGTTAATATAGTTTATGCGCGTTCGTACGTTTTCATACCAAATGGTTAGTTTAAACTGGATGACAGAAATTACAATCTAGCCTTAAATACCTGTTTAGACGCTATCCTGAAATAAGCGCATTATTTATATAAAAATTTAACATAAACTTTTGTAGAATTACCTAATGCTAACCGAAAGTGGAAAATCGCAAGAATCGTCCGTGACATCGCATTTTGCCAACCAGTGTACAGTCCATCCCGTATAAGAATTCCGTATTTTGACATCCGATGCTACCAACATTTGTTAGACGTGCCAAAATAACACACCATTTAAAACTGGACGTGATCGTATGGCCTGACGAAGTAGTAGTGGCAGCCCTGAACAACAAATCTGTTAACTTCCATCACCGACGTTGAAAATAGTGTGTAGTAAACGTAAAAAATAAGTAAGCATTCGGAGGAACCGTAATATAATAACATGGCTCCGTATACAGCATTAGTCAGTTAACTATTTTATTCCATTAAAATTGCGTCATTTCTATAATAACTATTTTACTAAAAACAACCGCGCCATTATCAGTCGACCTGCACTGGTGACCAAAACAAAGGACGACCATTGCGAGTGTGAGCTTCTCGTGTGTTTGTTATTCTTGTAAGGTTTTGTTTTAATATTCCATGCGTATATTTAATGCACTGCAACGCGGGGATTTAAAAACACGGCCAGTAATCGCCAACGACAACAGGATATCGAGACGGGAACTGGAAAAACATTCAGCCTTGGTAACTACCGCCACCAGTTTCGCATGTCTAAAAAAAAGTAAGAAGCAGGTAATCCGTACATAGAAAAGTACTACAGGAAAAAAAATTACGTACCATTCATTTTAACAGAATTTGTGGGTAAACCGTAGGCCTATATATTACAAAAATAAAAGGATTGAAGATTTAGGCCTGCGTATTTCCCGGGCATTTAAGTGAACTTGTTTAATCAAATGTAGGCCTATTACCAAAATGATTTAAAACTGATCTGGGCAATTAGGCCTACCCATGTTTGTTTGTTATTACTTACGCTATATGTTCGCAGTTTCTCAAACACTATCCTATATACCCGAAGAGCTTGGCAAGTCTGCTGGGAATGTTCTAATAGAAACATGAGTTGGGGTAACTGAAAGAATATTTTTCTTAGGCGATGGCACTCCTTGCTTTTTACATAACCATCTTCACAAGTATAAATAACGGTGGAAAGAAAATTCGAGAGATATGCAAATATTTGGTTATTGTATGTTCCCCCAACCTGACCTTGTTATAAATTCTCTATTCTTCCTCGCAGACTTTTTTTCCTTACGGCTGAAAGTCGGAGTGGTAAAGTACTTGACGTGGGCCGAAACGAAATAACAGCGTTGATGAAGAGACGCCGACAGTAAGCTACGGTGATCTTCCCGTGACGTCCGGAGAGAAAGGTCGTCTTCGGGAGGGCTTAGAAAAACGAGTGGGAAAGAAGGAGAAGAGTGAGGGGTAGGAGAAAATGAAAAGGACATATTAAAGGGGCGCACAGGGTAAAAAAAAAGGGGGGGTGTTGGTGTAGGTCGCGACGTGCCCAGAAGTCGATATCATGCCCGAGTGTTGTTTATTTGCCACGCAACGTATGGCAGCGATGTAAAATAATAATAATAAAAAAAAATGCTACCGTGTATCAGAAAGCTAGCAAGCCATCTCCGGTAAAAACGCCCGACCAGTAAATGTCAATTTCATACAGTTTCGCCTACGTGACGACAATACAAAAACACACCAATTATTTTTTGTCGTGTCAGACCAAGAGCGGAGTGTTAATCGCGCACGCCATTTCCAGAAACGTATGGGGCACGCAAACGACACCTAATGGTTAAAAATTTTTAGTGATGCTAAAATACTTTTTTCATATTCACAGAATTTTCTACAAAGTAAATCTTTGCCGAAAATGACAGTTCAGGCTTACAAGAAATATCGTTAAAACGTATCCACCTTGATAAAATTACCTAAAGATATTTTAGTAAAAATGTCCTCACAAGCTACGCTGACATCACGTTTATTACTTAAGGGGAATGGGGCACCAAAGCAATGGATTTTCACAATGTTCGACATAACTTTTTCTTCTCGCTTATTATTGAAAATCAAGGTTCGACAATCCGGAAATGATGCTTTTGTACTACTTATTACTTTACTACATAGTCAGAGACTGTCTTATTTTTGGAGCAGTGATGGCAGACAGGAAAATGATACATTTTTCCTATCGGCCATCACTGCTCCAAAAATAAGAAAGTATGTGACTATGTAATAAAGTAAGAAGGTGTACAAAAGTGTAATCTACGGATTGTCGGTCCTTGATTTTCTATAATAAGCGAGGAGAAAAATATTGTGTCGAAAAACTGTGAAAATTCACTGTTTTGGTGCCCCATCCCACTTAATCATACATACAGTATCGTTATGATAATCACTGACAACTCATTGACAATGTCTATTAGAGGGCTGGCTTTATTTGACTGGTTGGTATGTATTATTCCCTAAATGTATTGTTAACGGAATATACACGCGTTCTCTGACGCATAGAATGGGTTCACTGTTTTTCATACGCACTTGTACACTCCGGAATCATCAGCAAGTCTGAACCGAAACTGTACTGCTTAAACGGAATCTTTATAACATTGAACCATTGCAGCACTTTGTCTTCCAAGAAAACCAAAAACAAGAAGCAGGCCGAGTTCGGCTGGAGTAAGCATACATTAAATAAAAACATTCAAATATATAATATCTACTCACAAAATTATATGATAAATAAACAACATATTTCAAAACACGAAATATCCCATAAGAAAGCAAGCCAAATTAAAAAAATTAAAAACTTGAACAAATGTGATTGCTTTATCTACAACTCCTTAACGAACGTTCCTTCGCTCTAAAGAAATTCTCAAAGTACTCACGTGTGTTATATTTTCATAGTAACTATAATCACTGCACTTGAACGTCATTTTCACAGGGATTGTGCATCACGTTTGTGTGCTGTCACTTCAATTAGAGATCACTGAATAGGTCAGTAGACGTGCTCAGCTAAAATCTACTAATTAGTAAGTATAACATTTGTGACCCTTTGTTGAGAAATAATTGAGAAGATATAATAGTTGAGTCATAGCTCGCTACCTTCGGTACAATTTACTGTACTATCATCTTGGAGTGTTTGTATTAAATGTAGTGTAATCGAAACCCAACGAGCGCTGCCGGAACGTTCGAGCACGTGGGCTTTAAGGGGGCCGTTCACCTCAGTTTTCAACGTCTTTTATTATTTTTATATTTGTACCAGATATTTTTTTCTTGTTTTATACATAAATTGTGACTAAATCTTCCTCTTAGGAAATTTTGTATCTCTTATAGTTTTGCGTAGACATCAAAATTTGCACTTTACGGTTTTATGCACGCCACTAAAACCAACTGACATACCAAACCGAAAAAAATCACAGCGTATAACAATGTCGTAGGCTGTGATTTGACACACATAAAAATAAAAAATATATAGTTTTGTATTTTTAAAAAATTGTTGACATTTTTTAATTTTCATTTCAAGAATCAACATTTTTTATTAAATACGAAAATATTTAAATTTTTGCTTTATGTATGTCAAATCATAGCCTACAACATTGTTATATACTATGAATTTTTTCGGTTTGGTATGTCAGTTGGTTTTAGTGGCGTGCATAAAACCGTAAAGTGCAAATTTTGATGTTTGCGACTCATTACGCAAAAACTATAAGAGATACAAAAATTTCCTAAGAGGAGGATTTAATCACAGTTTACGTCTTTAAAAAGAAAACAAATATCTGGTGCAAATATAAAAGTAAAAAAAAGACGCTGAAAACTGAGGTGACAGCCCCCTTAAGGCTGATGCTTGCTTGCTTATCACTTGCCTAGTCGCCTCTAAGTACATGGCATTTAAGTGGCTTCAAGCTACTCGTTGTTGGCGGTCCGCCTTAGGATCACGCCAATTCTATTTACGAGGGTTTTGAGATTATTATTATTATTTTACAGAACAGGTACTGTAAAACCATCACATAGATTTGTTGAGAAATGTGTTTTACAGTGTAACATAAACTTTCAAACCAAAAACTATACAACTTTGGAAAATCATCATCTTTAAGGGGAAGTGTTAGACATTTTTATTGTATTTTCAGTTTTTGAGCCATGACATTTATGCAAATCGTATTATCGAAATTTTCTCTTCGACAAAGTGTAGAATATAGTCTTGGTAAACTGCTTGATGTAAATAACAATGGAATCTTTCATTAATTTGCCTTGCAGAATCATTTCAAGAGAATTATAGGTTAACTTTCAAGAATTTTAAGTCGAAAATTATCAAGTATTATAAAAAACTTTTCTCTGAAAAAATTAAACTCCACAGTAAAAACAATTTTCAAAAAATCCACGTGACGGTTTTACGACATCTGCTCCGTTTTAGAATTTAAAAATATTATTCAAAAAATAACGTAAATAGGGACCAGTGACTTTAAATATCATCTTCTGTATTGGTTCAGAAACTATGAATTCGTAACTCTTAGTCAGAAATACCAAATTCCAACCAACGTTTCGTTAGATTATCAGCACAAATTACGTATAAGAAATAATGTAATTTAATATTAAAATTAAAAACAAACTTGTGATTAGCTTTCAAGCAAAACACTAAATCACGATCAAACAGTTTTTTTACGCTGCCTGCTGTTTTATGAAATATTTCTAACGACAGAACGTGGGCGCCTATAATTCACTTCGATCATGCAAACAAGGCTACGCAGATAAAACAAAAGAGTGTTGGGTAGGCGGACAGCAAGTTTCAAATATTATTTTCAGTTAGTATTCTTGTAACATAAAAAAAAAAAAAAATACTTGGCAAGCATGAGTTCTGATCAGCTGTTATATACGATAGTCCGTCTTGGCTCAGGAAGGCTTAAAAATGTGATTAACAGTTCGTTATGGTTGTAAATGCAGTGCTTTAATTTTTTTGATAAATTGTTTAATTAACAATCGCTATCAGATTTAACTACATTTTCAGCTTTCCCCAACCGTTGAACCCAATGAACTGCCTCAACGCCGAATAAAACGCTTGTCACAAGGTTGGAGGTATTTAAGGCAACGGAAGGTTGTAACTCGACACCCTAAAGAGTAAACAGTAACAGTCTGTCGTAAATATTAACTGCCGCCTCATAACTGTGAAATTAGCGCGCAAAAATTCTCAGTGCATTGAAGACGTAAGCGATTTGAGTTATGCTCTGCCCCACTTTGACGACTTGCAGTATAGTTTTTTCTTACACTCTAAATCTGAATTAGTGATTATTCACTAATTCAACCCGATGCATGGAGCAGTTTCAACAAATTGAATCAGTGAGAAACCACTGCGATATCGGTGACTATTCACTTATTACGATAAAGAGTGCCAACATTCCACAAGTTAATTAGTGAATGCCGACAAATTTTCCAGTAATTTTTCATTGATTCAGTAAGTGAAAATTGTTCTTTGAAAACCACTGGAAAAAACTGTGAGTATTCACTGATTCAATTGTGAGATGTTGGCACTCTTACAGGAAATCAGTGAATATTCACCAATTAAAATGTGGCTATATTCACTTACTCAAATTGTTGAAACTGCTCCATCCGTCAGTGTGAATTAGTGAATATTCACTAATTAAGATTTAGAGTGTAGTCGAGGCAAATACCTAATACAGACGTTAAAAGACGTGGCGAGTCGTTTAATACGGACGAACTTCGCCGCATATTGGCTGTCCGAGGCAGTTAGGCTCCTGCACGTTTCCTATTGGCCTGGCTGCCGGCTAATGCCAATAATCATGAAGTTGAGTTGCAGGTATGCACCTAATACACCGAAACAAAGTGGGGCAAAAATCTTTTCGGGAAAACTACCGGGCCCTATTTATAATTAGAGACAGGAAATTTTCGCGAAAAGATTCTTGCATCACTTTGATTCAGTGCCTTACGTGCGCACCTGCATCTCTGTTATGTTGTCAGTGATTGGAAGTCGTAACACCCAGCGTGTGGAGGTTAAACCCGCACAGACGTCATGTGTCGTAGTTAACCATGTACTGATTGGCACAGTCAAATGAATAACGACTCTGCACAAAAACACTCTGTCAACGGCCATGAAGTTGAGCTGCAGGTATGCACGTAATACACTGAAACAAAGTGGGGCAAATATCTTTTCACGAAAAATTCCTTTCCCTATTTATAACTCTGACTATGAACAAGACCTTCGACCTCCCTACCTACCATTTTTGACGGTTATCGAATTGGTGACCTTCACGATACAAACTAGCTTCATTCATAACGACTTAGCTATAAAGGGCGAACAACAGACAGATTTTAATCCTCAATAGTTAAAAATTACACAAGTGTTCAACTAAATTCCGAAAAAGGCATTCATTCCAGAGTAGGTATGCCTACTTAAGGGAAAATAATTTCCCGGGCGTCAACTGAATTAGTGCCACTCCAGTGCCATAGTTATTGGAAAGAATGGCGGTACACTCACAGAAGAGTCTGCAGTTGACATTCTATTACTTCCATGGAAGCAGTCACGGTCGATGAAGAAGAGATCTTGCAGAAGTACGTCCGCCGGGCGGGTAGGAGAAGAGATTGTACGAGGAACCAGCAGCAGAAAGAGGGGAGGGGGAGAGAATCTGTATTCCAGGGGAGTACACCCTGAATGAATTGGAACGACTGCCTGATGGGAATTTCAGGCGAACGACGACGACTGGAGCAGTGAACGCAAAGAATAGCGAGATGGCTAGGATTCGGCTTGGGGGAGGAGGCCGCGAGGAGGGGGTTGACATCTGAAAGAAGGGATGCCAGAATGGGGAAAGAAGATGGGGTGGCAGGCATCTAAACACGATCTTGCACGGATGTAAGCTGGGAAAGTTCAGTGAGTCCGGGAACGATCACTTGGGCGTGTCCTTCAAAAGTTACTTGCAGTTGTTCTTCAGTTTAACTTTATTTTTTATCCGTTTATTCCGCGTTCTTTCTTGTCACTTAAAATTTTGGACAACGTCTCAGCAGTTGATTCTTACTACGAAACAAGTTTTTACTGGGGAAATCACGGATCAAAGTTGAACAACGACCTGTTTGTTGTCGAGAATGACCAAACGAGTTAGGGAATTAGGTGTAGGTCATTGATCCCACGACGTGGGTTCAATGAATGAAATGAGAGAGAATTTGGTCTTTGGCGCTGGTAGGGGGTGACACTATGTGAGTATGGAGCAGCGTCGGAATGAATGGGCGGGGTAAACGGAAGATCCCCGAGAAAACCCGCAGACCAGCGCATCGTCCGGCACGATTCCCACATGCGAAAATCCGGGGACCGACCCCGCCGAGAACCGAACCTAGATCGCCTTGGTGGGAGACGGGAGGTCTGACCTCTCGGCCACCGCGGCCCCATGAATTAAATGAGTAATTCCTGTAGGAGGCAATCTAATTGGACTATGTAACTATCAAAGCGACCTACGATTCCGAAACACGCCGTTTCATTTTAAAAATACACCATATTGCCAGCTTAACTGATTACTTGCTGTCACCTAGGTCTGGTTCGACCATCATATTTGCAGCTGGCCTCCATAACGTAGTCGGCTAGGCGTCGGTCTAAGGTACAAGAGGTCCTGGGTTCCAATATTGGCTCGGGCAACGATATTGTGTTGTCCCTTCCCCTCACTTCACCGCCACCGGCTCTAAGACCTTAAGATCTCTTTTTCTACATTTTTAGCGATATATATATATTTTTTTTTTACATAGAAATGAGAGCAGATATCAAAATGTTGTCAGGCAGTTTTGTTTAAAATTGTCTGCGCCATGTTAGCTGACTTTTTCAAGGCAGTAAATACTATGGTTTTAGCTAATTATGTAATATACGAAATTTTGGTTAATTGACTTTTTAGTCGAAACTGTATTATTTCATGAAAATTTTATAGATACTGAGGTAAAAATAAAACATTTTAAACAAAACTGCAAGACCGACTTTAGATATCTGCTCTCGTTTAAACTTAAAATAATAATTATCGCAGAAACCGTCTTACCTCACCTGCATCATTTTGCGTTTGCCCCTTAACCCATGTAATGTAGCATAAAAGTGCAAATTGTTCTTACATGAGGGCCCGTGCTTATGTCTAGAGTACAGTGCTGAAGGTAGCCCGAGTATCTGGGGCAAGTTACTAAACACTGTGATAGAGGAATGCCTGCAGACAGGAGTCTCTAGGGTATTAAAACATGCCCCAACATACTTCCGCTAGGCGACACCATATAAACAGGGGCAAGTTTTACTATACATCGCGAGTATTTAAGACTTACGAATGGCATGGAGTAGGCTGTCTGTCACCATGTGACCAGGACACCATGATAATGCCCGAGGTCCTGACCTACCATGTGCGACCATCGTAACCGCTTCCACAAACAACAGACTTTGCTCGGGTCAACACAGGCTGAGAGACGCCGAACTATTTTAGATAACTGTTGCCAAATAATTAGTCAAAGCTCCTCCGCACGTAATCGTTAATGCAATTAAAGAACTATATATAGCCATTAGGGATTGTCGCGAAATTATTATTATTATTATTATTATTATTATTATTATTTTCACCATTTTGTTTCAATGTCTGGCGTGCAAGTCAGCCACTCTGCTTCATAGTTTTTGCCGCGTGTCTTTGCTCAGACACACCTCTCATTTGACTGCACCAATCAGAATGTTATCGTGACGCCATACTTCTTTGATTTGAGAACCCCGAGACAATTGAGAGTTGAAACAGCCAATCACTGACAATGACGCAGATCTGCAGATATGTGCATAATGCATTGAAACCAAATGGTGTAAAATGTTTTTCTCTACACAAAATCGTTGCTCTAGAAATAACAATAACTATACCTTATATATATATATATATATGTTTAAAACACGACATAGTTTTGCTTAACAGAACTCTAACTATAACACAATAATTCGTAACGCTGCGGTATAATTTGTCAAATACAATAAAAAGTAATTCCTTTGAATACGCAACAGCATAATAATATCATAATCTTTGAAGAAGGTGACAATCGCTAACAGAATTAGGCAGCAGATAAATACAATAACTGCCATCCCGGATGGGGCTAGTTTCTTTCCCATTTCAGCGCTAGCATGGTCTCGTATTTTTATAGAGCAATAGCACGCAATTTACCTCTGGTAACCGAACGCGCTAGCAGCTGTCTTTCACAAATATAAGAAAATTAATAACCCATAGTTAGGATCACGAACTTTTCGCGAAAAGAGTTTTGCCCCAGTATGTTCAGAGCCTTATACACACATGCCGTTCTGATTAATAGTCATAGTGATTAGATGAGATAACTCTCGCGTGTCTTGAGATTCTACCAACAAATCACAGACGTGTGCTGTTGCAGTAACCTTTATTGTGATTGGCTCAGTCAAATGAGAAACGACACTGCGCAAAGACACGCTGCCAATAACCATGAAGCAAAGCTGCAGATGTTCACGTAAGATACTGAAACAAACTGAGACAAAATTATTTTCGCAAAAAGTTCATGGCCCTAACCATAGTCAACAAAACTACCAATACTGAACTCATTCTAACACACTCAAATGAACATGAAATGTATTTCTGGTCTTACCAGACTGTGAGGTCATGGTAACGACTATGTTAGGGACATTAAATTTCCCTCAAGGGTGCTAAGTTTCAGAGTTATATCCATGCTGTAGAGTTTGGGAGTCGTAATAGGCGGAGGGGGGCAAACCACCTCTTCTTACCAAGGCAACATTTTCTCCAAGCTTTAATCCAGAAATGGAGGAACTATCTCTAAGATTTAGATAATAACGGTTCAAGTAGAAGTCGGGTTGCTGGAAGATTCCACTTATACACGGTAAATTCTGGAGGAATTTGGTAAATCCTGAAGAAATAATGTTATGTAAAAATGTATTAAGTTATACTTATACGAAGACCTTGCGATCTTTGAATGATTTTTGTAATGGGCTTGTCTTACGAAGACCATAATCCACCAATCCACCAGGGTTTGAATATACTATTTAACTATTTCTGATACATCCTATTGCACGTATGTTACACAAAAAGAAACGTATATGTAGCCTTAAAAGACTGTGAACTTGCACGGAAATATACAGTGTTCGTTTAATTATGGCAGCTTCCTCAATGACGATATTGATAAAACGTTACCTTCGAATTACACTTTTTTTTAATAAATATCGGTCACGCATGGACGAGCGTGATAATACTTTAGAGAATTTTCTGTCGTCGGCTTCACCCTGTTCCCAGAGATAATACTTGGATGCCCAAAACTTGAGCTTAGTTCTCCGTGATACGCTACTTCGTAAGGTAGTCTAATATCAGCTACAGTAACCACTTAATCTCAACCACTCATCTTCAGATGAAAACAATAGGCACGTGCATAAAACACAAATATTTCATCACTAATACTTTTAATCCGATAGCTTCTCCCTACTTCATATACAATATATGGTTTAACCACATGCCGTTTCTTACTGCATGCGAAAAGAAAGGTTTGCTAAAGGAACCCTCACTAACGGCACCTATACTGTTTCTGTTCAGCAGCGAAGGACATTTCCTCAAATACTTTAGAGTCTTTGTACCTGCAGAGGTTCATCTTAGAAACAATTTAGAATATAAAACATGATACAATTATTTAGGCCTACAATAGCTTACTACTAACATCTACGTCTGATCGTGGAGACATCCCCTGATATGCATACGAGAGCTCGTAGATTCGTTGCTATGCGCCTCACTGCAAGTTATTCCCGCAACTGCTTATGCATCTTCCTTCTAAGGAGCCATTTTTATTTTATTAATGTAAATTCTCCAAATAATGCTATAACATTACTTGTCAGCCAAATTACCAAACGAAGCATGATACACATATCACAATAGTTCCAACATTCAGATCAAGAAATGCATGTCAAAAGATAGTTCTGATGAAGAAATTATGAGATCTAAAGTTGCCTTACCGCGATAACAACGTCGACGCGAGGTGGAACAAAGGTTAGTGACATAGTATTTTTCGCATGGGCGTAACAAGGGAGGAGCAAGGGGTAGTTTACTTCAAAAAAAGTATTACCCAGTTTAAAAATACATCTGACCGTACTATTGTTACGTATAATCTAATTTAAAATGAGTTGCTAAGTATTTCACTGGCGAATCGGTTACTTTGTCAATGTTGACTGGTAAAAAAATGAGTAAACGGCATATTGTCAAAACAAATGGATTGCTAAATACATTTCACTATTTAAGCAGTACAAATGTAACTATTCCATCTGTAATTTCGAACGTACAGTTTAAATCTGCAACTAGCATGTCATATCAACATTTTTACATAATTTTAGTCTACATGTAATAAATAGTGTACCGCCATTTCCAAAGTAAGCATGCTACTTATTTTTGTTTGCTCGTTTTCTAAAGCAAATTATATGTTTTGATAAATTACACTGAAATGTATAGTAATATGTACCGTACATATATAATTTAAAAAACACAATTTTTACATGTAGGTAACAAAAAGTCGTTACTTTTTCAATTAGTGAAAATCTTCTAGTTCAATCAGTGAGTTAATTTCGCTGCTCCAATCTGTGGTTTTCGACAGATTCCCGGAGGAGGAGTTCCAACAATTTGAATCAGTGTCAAATAACTGGAAAACTGTGAATATTCTCTGGTTCCAGTTTCGAGTGTATGGAGAACACTGGATGGGTCGAAGGGAGAGAGACACATCAGACCCCTTACAAAGTATTGGTCGATACACTCATGTTCGTCGTTTATATTTTAGTGCATTAGTACCCATTTATCGACAGGGATACTAGCGTGTAAGGTAAAAAGTTTAGGAACAAGTTCATCCTGTCAATATCTAGTTGACATCAACAGCAAAATGCAGGTACAGCACAACGCTCGAATATAAATCACCAGTTACAATCTGTCATACAATGTTCACAATAGGTTTTTCACATTAAAGTGAGCACTTTTTAGGCCTCACAACAAATAAAAAAATATTTTATTGCGGCTTCATTCCATAACTTTCGTGAGAAGTGAGCAGTGTTTAATTTCCACACGGTAATGTATGTATTAGTAAGAAACTGAAATACAAAAATTGTATTATACATAAATTTTATCAGAACTTTAAGAGACGTCCGTGATGTGTGTGAGACAACAAAAATAACTTAAATAAAACATTTAAAAAAGCAACACATAAAACTATCGCTTAAAGAGTAAAAAAAAGACACTTTCAAATTATTGTTGGACTATAACTGCGCCGGGGGAACGCTAATTTAACGAAATAGGTACTAAAAATTTGCGAAACTCAAGCAGAATAAACAACACATCAAAACCAAATCCAAAAAATTACGTAAAAATAAAAAAAATGTATTTCAAAATGTAATTTAAGATTTGTTGCAGTTACATATTTTGTTTTAAGTTTGCTAATTTTAACTACCTGATTGGTTTACTTGCAGTCCCTGAAACATTTAAGGGTCAAAATCTGAAACTAATATAATTTTTACATTCAATGAAACATTTTATGTGTCAGTTTATTAAACTTTAATTTAAGTTTCATTTGTAGCTTTTTAAAACTTTAATACATTACAATTATTGAAAATATCAAATTAAATCATACAAATATTCCGTTCATGCCTATGAAGTTCTCGCTCCAAATCGGAAATGTGCTCATAACTTTTAAACAGCTGGGCCAATTTTCATTAAATACAGCTAAGAACCATCCCAATAAAACTAACTTTAAATTAAAAAATAAAAATTTAAACTAGCCCATCCGTTTGGGAGCTACTAAATTACCGACAGACATACGTAAGTATCAAACATATAAAACCATAATAGCAGGAAGAGTGCACCTGACAAAAATAAAACCTCCTTAATATATTTTACAAGTAATTTGAAACTGTGATATTTTTTTAGATAAATACAAAGTAGATAGTGAACCCGAGGGCAGGGTGTCACACCCCGAGGACAGATTCGCGTTTTGATTTGAATATAATTTTACTGTCCGAAAATCTCTGCGCCAGAGGTTTACGGATGTTAAAATTATTTTCAAATGAAAATGCGAGTATTTTTGAAATCCGGTTATTATAGAGGCCTAGATATTATCACATAAAAAGTATAAAATGACAGTTTTTCCATTTTTGTAGGTTTTTTTTTTTTTTTTTTTTTTTTGGTTTCAAGCCCTTATTTTTCTAAAAACAGTTTTTAATTTTTTAATCGAGAGTAAAGGATACTACCGCATAGAGCTATATAAATAAACGTCCGCTGATAAAATACCTACCCGGCAAAAAAAAATCTAATTGAATTGAGTAGTTCAGATTTAATAAACGATTCAGTATGCCAGTAGTCCGCTCGACATAGTACATTTCCATAGCCTTAATAGCAGATAAACAGGTACGGACTAACTAATCAGGAGAATGAACTCAGCCTTAATGTCTAGACCACAGGCAACTCTGTCACTGATGACAAAACTGGTCGTTTTCAAAGGCCCTTCACCATTTCTACACTCTCGTATCCGAAGTCTGTATCATCGCTCTGACCCTGGGCGGGATGCCAAGTGCGTGTGCTACGCTCGCTCCAGGGCTCTCGTCACGTCGGTGTGGTCAGCTGACCTACCACGCACGTCGTCAACCCCTCCCTCCCCCTTACGAAGGGGTACGTTCTCTCTCCCCGCGACAAATGGGCGAGCATGCCGTAATGTACCTTTGTCACGCAAGTCGCCTTACATCGCCGACCGTCACGACAGGCGTTCCTCTGGGAGATGGGGGGGGGGGGGGGGGGGGGGGGGGGGGGGGGGGGGG
>PNEQ01001985.1:13245-54888 GCA_003012365.1 Medauroidea extradentata | reverse complement strand
GCATTACCAGAGTATCGGGCCTGGTCCGAGTTGGTAGTGGTTCCATCTCGGTATGTCTACCGCCTACCTGCAGACATGTCTTTCCTGGATGCTGCTGCATTGACAATGAATTACTTGGTGGCATACATACTTCTGTTTGAATTGGGTGGTCTTTCTTCTGGGAAGAGTGTCCTTGTGCATTCTGCTGGAGGTGGTGTGGTAAGTACTATAAAATGCATACCTAATGCACTTATAACTTACTAGAGCACTACATAAGTATGCAAAATTAGAAATACATAACAAAAACTTCCGTAGCCTGTTAAGTTTTACACAATAATAGGCAGGCTAAAGCGTTACCTGGTTTGGTGGATGAAAATATAAAAATATTTGGCATAACTTATAGCTTCTTGGTCAGATCGCACAATTTGCTTAGTTTATTTTTTTTATATGAAAATGGTAGCTTCTAACTATGCTTTCTTCAGTTGCAATAGTTAGTTTCAGAAAATTTGCCTATTACAAAGAAAAATTTCCAACATTATTTTGCCTTGCAAGCAATTCCTAGCAGCTGGATTAAACAAATTTTGTCTTCAATACTTTTATTGATGCAAACCACCAGTTACCAGTATACGATATGAAAATTTGGAACACTACAAAATTTTTTTTTCACATATGTGGTAGCCCCGAATAAAGAAATTTACTTGCTGTAAATTCCAAATAATAAATATCAACATGAAGTGTTATTATTTACTCACATTTGACAATTATGGATACAATAAAAATTATATATGTGTGTCCCAAAGTAATTCGTGTCCAAAGCAACCCGTACTTATTGTATTACTAGCTGTCCCTTTGCGGCTTCGCCCGCGTGTACTATAGAAAAGAGTAACTTTTAGTTACGTGTTAATTGATGGTGATACTATATTCTATATTATACTATATTCACTGTTTATCTTTAAAACATCAAATACAAACAGATTTGTTCAGTCCACTGCGCTAAGCGTACTTTAATTCCAGAACTTATTATTTTTAATTCATCTTTATTTCTCTATAAAACAGCTGCCCGGCTGCGGCTTCCACCGCAAAACAGCTGCCTGGCATTTAACATCTAGCTTACTCAATAACAGTGTAAAGAGCGCGCGCAATACGCTTGTATGATGTCATAGTAATTCCCATCGCAAAGTCTTGCACGGGATACGAACCTGTAACCCCAGCCCTCCTACACCCCAAACTTTATACAATACCTTAGTGAATGCTTAAGGCCTTGATCACAGGAACATACCTACATTGTTTAAACAACAATAGCAATAAAGCTCAAATTGACTACTGTTTTCAAGGTTTTTTTTTCCGGCAATTATTCAAATTTTTCTCGCCGTAAAAACCATCTTTGAACTTCAACGAACATTTAAAAAAAAGAATTGACCAAATTGGTCCAGGTGTTGTTGAGTTATGCGCTTACCAACACATTTTGAGATTCATTTTTATATTATAGATAAAAATAGTGAATTTTTGAAGTGGTTTCAGGAGTGGGATTTTATAAAGGACAAAGAATTTTAAAAAACTGTGCTTTAGGTAATTTCATTTTAGAATTAGCATGAACAAGTGTCAATTGTTTCATATTCTTAATAGTTTTGTGCAATTAACCATTGAGTAGCTGACAATACAATAATTTTGCTTAGTGGAGGATGTAAATTGTTAATTGAAAGGAATATTTCTAACTGCTCAATGTTTCTATTTCAGCTTAAAAGTTTTCTACATGGTATGAGGCTTGGAATATATGTGAATGCATTTATAAACTTTGTTCAGAGTAAATATAGCATTTAATGTTAACTGTATAGGTAATTGTCACAAGTGGCAATTGAATGGGTTTGTGTGAAATGTTGGAATAGGGCCAAGCGGTTGCACAGCTGTGCCGCACAGTGAGTGATGTTGTGGTGTTTGGAGTTGCTTCGAAGAGCAAACATGAAGCCCTACAGAGCACAATTGATCACCTCCTGGAGAGAGGCTCGGACTACGCCGGTGAAGTGCGCAAGTGAGTTGGTGTATTTTTCTAGTGAAGTGCTGTAACCTCAAACCTGAGTGCCTAGCTTTTATGCTGAAACTTATCAAATGGTAGCTTTGGTTTTGATTTCTACTATGACTAGTTACAAACAGCTACAAGATGTAAATAATAAATTAGTGTGTGCTTAAAATGTGGAACTTGGCTCATTCTTAAAAGTTTTAGTCTATATTGACAGTTGAAAACTTTTGTGTACACACAAATGTATTCTGAATTCTTTTTACTTTGCACTATTTCACTTCTGTGGTCAGGATAGTTTTTACTACCTGTACACACATAAATCGGTGAAATGGCAACTTGAAGGTGCACTCAATACATTAACAATGTAAATTTTTTTGTGTGGAATTGACATGTCTAAAAATTCAGAGGGGTTCAATGCAAATGTAAAATTGTCACGTAGGCTAGTAGCGGAATGAATACACAAATGATTAGCAGGAACTGGAAACTACATTTTTAAGCTTGTTACAGATATATCACTTGGAACTATAAACCAGTGACAACCAAAGTTACTCCACTGCGAAAGGAACCAGTTAAAATTACAGTTCCTAGTAAAGTAGTAACTGTGGTTAAATTTTGAGTTGC
Source organism: Medauroidea extradentata (assembly GCA_003012365.1). Taxonomy (NCBI): domain Eukaryota; kingdom Metazoa; phylum Arthropoda; class Insecta; order Phasmatodea; family Phasmatidae; genus Medauroidea; species Medauroidea extradentata. The sequence goes on along the minus strand of PNEQ01001985.1, from coordinate 52,271 downwards.
TTTGAAAAATAAATAAAATTGCTGTAGATTTTACATAAGCTTAAGTTTCAATATTTACACAGACAATTTGTTATTGTTGTAATAACATAATTTCATGTATAGTACGACTTAAGTTTCATCTGATGCTTTGCTTGTGTGGTTTTAAAAAAATGGGTTTTTTGTTAATGTACCAATCCTCTGGGCACATTGTGACATGGCGACTTCTGTAGTGTGTGTTGTCCCTGTTTGCTACGCGAAGATGTGACATGGCTGGTATATTTGTCTCGCTGTTCGGGGCGTTGAGGTTATTTGGCTTGGCGTGCTCCGAATAGCTCAGTTTGTTTAAATTATTTGGAGGGTTAAACAACAATTGTGATTTCACTAATTAAAACTCTCACTACGGCAATGGCACTTAAATACAATTTTTACATTTTTTAATTCGTGATGTTTCTGTGAAATGGTGGTTATGTATCAAACACAAATAAAACAGATGTCTGGCATTATCATGTCCGACTTTGATTAAACATAAAAAAGTAAATACGAAACACCTGTCCGTTGCCAGAGATTTTATTATTCGTTAAGCCAGGTCTTCACACATTTATGGCACAAACCCTATATGGACCGTCACCTTAATTTAAATCTTGAAGTTCAAAGAAAAAACACTCTAGGGCACTAAAGCCTCCTACAGCCTCTCTAGTGCTCCCAGGGTCAGCTTCGCTGCACCCTCGCGACCTGTAAAAGTTTTCTCTTGGGCACACGCCAGACTACATCACCACAGGCCAGCGCCCGGCGCCCAGACTGACGACTGCCGCTGACTGACCGACACGCAACAGACATGGTAACTAAATTTGCACATCGGCGGAGTGATACAACAGACTCCAATTTTACCAAAACAGCAAAATTACACTTAAAACATATTACAAAGGATTCCAAAATTTGAATTAATAGTTTTTACACCAAAATAATATTTTTATTAATCCACACAAATATAATAATTGGGGACAAAAGGTTCACAACAGTGGTACTACTTTCGCGGCACAATACCCTGAGCAACCCCCTGTGATTGCTGACCTACATGCGTCAATAACCTACGTCATGAAGAAATTCCATGAAACAAGCGATCAACCACGATCAACCACAACGTCGTCACCAGAAATCCTACAGCCTGGAGAAGCTTACAACACAAGAAGTTACTCACGTCACCAGGAAACATATAATAACTATTGAAAATTGCCAAAACTCAAAAAATTAGTTAAAATACAAGAAAAATTTATATCAAGAAATATATATCAACAAAAATAATTGCAATTTACTGTGGTCAATTTGAAGCCAAACAAGCCAGGAAAATAAACAAAATGAATCTACTTTAAAATTCCTGGCTGTAATTTAATATTTAAATTTTGAAATGATGAATTTAAATATGTCCCCAATTATTAGGTTATTGAATCCTGTTGTATCGTCCCAAACGCCTGATGACTTCATACTGAAAATGGCATACAGCCTCTTATTACAGATTTAAATTGAATTACGAGAAAAAATATTTTATATAAGTTTAAATAAGGTGGGGAAGTAGCTGGGCACTATTAGTAGGTTCACTTTGATTTGACTGATCAGTAGTTTCCCAGAGTGAAACAAATTTTTTGTACCAAAATTTTTTAATTTAATAAAATTTTCATTCTTATGGAATTACTGATATAAAAATCTGTATTATAAGTAGTTTTTCATAAAGTGAAGCTTTTATTTTCGTTCTCTTCACTTATAAAACACAATGCATGTTGACCAGGTAAGTGTCATACTGAAAGTGTGTGTGAACTTGTATAAATTCATAAATTCCTCACAAATGTCACATGAATGCAGTTCGCAACTACCAATTTTGCTGTTGGGACACTTAACTTTATGCAGGTAAGCACAGTGTCAAACCGTTGTACGAACTAGAAAAAAGTTACGCAAGTTTTTTTTAATCCAATAAATGTGTTAGTTGGTACAGTGACGTTTGTCTATTAAGGAATTAAAACTGCAAAGTCTTAAATCATTATGTATGGAACTGACAAGTGAAACCAGACATCCCTTGAAGTAGATAAACCTACAGTGTTTGTTCCAGACTGCTAGTACACTATATGGCAATGTGGGTATTGTCTGCACATGAGGAATGGTTCTCTTCCTTTATATTCCTGTTACATTAATGAAACATAAGTTCAGTATTCCACCATGAACATTCTCAAAACTTAGTTTATTTGAGCTCAGTGTTTTAGTATTTGTTTAATCAGGCAAATAATAGTATTTGTTAAAAAAAATAGTTACTAAAGAATGCTGCCTACAGATTGCTAAATATTTTCTTTCAGGTTCAGATGAGTCTTAATTATTTATAGGTTTAATGCACAATGTATTGTATTGGTATATAGCTCCCAAGGTGAAACATTTTGTTTTTGCAGGTTGTCTCCTGAAGGAATTGACATTGTGTTAGACTGCTTGTGTGGAGAGGAATGCAACAGAGGATACTCACTTCTGAAGCCAATGGGAAAATACATTCTTTATGGTATATTACAGCATTGCTAATCTTATTGATTGATACTAAAAAATGAATACAATTGAATTGTTTCTAACATATTGGTTTGTTGCAGGCTCTTCAAATGTTGTGACTGGTGAAACCAAGAGTTTCTTCAGTGTTGCCAAATCTGTAAGACATTCAGAATTACTCAGTTCTTCTAGTACTTCTAGTGTTCATGAAATTATGGCTGTGCTAAGCAGTGAGTGTATATCTCAGGCAAATGAAAATTTTAATGTATGTAATTACTTAACTTTGCTGGTTGTGAATTTTACTAGACTATTAAACATTACAAAATGATTTTAAATGCCACATTTAATATATTTTCTCTCATAGGTTGGCGAGGGGGAAGGGGTGGAATAACTGGTTGAGCTAGCGATTGGTTTCGTAAGGAATGAGTGTACAGACTCACTTGGTGTTTGAAATCTAATGGTTGAATTAGGGTTTTTACCAGCCACAAAATCATGTGCATTACCCACAATTTTAAGTTAAGTTGGCTTGATCATCTTTCGGTGGTTTACTTTGCTCTACTAGAATGTCTGAGTAACTACTTCAGTATGTTTTGCACTACATTCATAGAAGTGTCTTTCGACCAGTGGTATCCTTAATGCCCAGGATGTCAGACCCATACTTTTTCTAGCAGATGACTGTCAGGAAATTGTTAAACAACTCATCCTTGACTTTCACACATCTCATATATACTACTTATACTGTTCTAAACAACTTCGACAAATACATATACCATGGCTGCCAGGTTGCAGGTATGCATAAATATTTCCCAACTCCACACAGTGTTGCCAGCACTGGCTGACAGATCACGTCTACAACAGGCAAAATTGCATTGTTTTTTTCCCGTTGTGAGGAAATATACCCAAAAACTGTTTTTAACACTTAATTTCTCCGAACATACAAATTTGTCAGTTTATAAACAAGAAAATATGCAACACAAATTTTTTTTCATTGTTAATTTGGGATCTAATTCTGTAAAAAAGATGTTTGTTTATAATAGCACAATGAAGGGTTCGCTTTCTAGTGTTCAGCAAGAAACTCATTCCTACTACAATAGCTTAATGACCAGGAAAATTCCTTGCTACATTATTTAAAATGGACAGTATAATGTTTTCACAAATATGAAACAGACAGGCAGAGGTGATCACCACCTTCCATATAAGTCTAATCTCTAGGCTAGATACTGCATTGCAAACCTAAAAAGTGGTCACTTATAGCAAAATGCCTATAATTTACTAGTTTAAAAAAAACTGTACGTTGACCTTTTGCAACACACAGATAACCATTTCAGTTACACAAATATGTGTAATGCCAACTGAATCCTCTAAGCACTCTTGTCAGATAGTCAAAAAATTTTCTTAATTTCCAGTATTTTCTATTGTAGTTGATGAGGTTTAGTTTGGAACACTTATGTGTTTACTTGAGGCAAATTTTGTGCCGAGTATCTGAGTAGTTATTAAAAATAAACAATTCTGGGAAGTCAGTCCTACAGTTACTTGAATGGTATAGTATACTTTTTGAAAAATTGAAATTTTAAAATCAATTTTGAGTAATATTTTGACTTTTAACGTAAAATATCCATTCCTAAAATAAAAATTTTTATTCCTATGCAACCCTTACTGTAATCGCTGTATCACAGCATTGGTAGATTGAATGTGTCGTCAATTTTAAAACTTCACGAAATTGGTGTCATAAAACCCATCTGTACAACTTTCGTTAAAGTATATCATCCAACAAACACTGGTACTGGCACAGTTGTGCCATGCTACAAATGTTAAAATGGCTGTAAGACTTGACATGCTTCATATTGGGTAAATTTTAATTTAATTAATGATTCTGTCATAGCATGTTGCTAGAATAATGCTGAACTAATTAATGGTTTGAGACCAGGAAGGTAGATTTTACCTTTGTTTTGTATGTAACCTAAATAGAATTACATACTGCAAGAATTTTTATTAAAATGGTATGGTTTCTGGGTAAAAATGTGCAACACAATATGCAGCTGTACTTATTATAGGTGCTTAAGAAAACCTTATTCAATCTGCTATATAGTTAAAATTATTCTAAAGCTGTTGAAAAACTTGGTTAGTACAGTCTAATCTCTTTCCAAAAACTCTGAAATTCATCTCAATATCTTTGCCGGATCTACTCGGGTCTAAGCTAAACAATAGACAGAAACCCCACAAGAGCACAAAATAAATACTCAGGCTTTTGCATGTGTACACTAAATAAAATGTGTCCAGTTAACTCAAACATGTTTGTAATTATACATTACTACGATGCAATTGTAATGGCATACACTTACCAGTACAAAAATATATTTTGCACTATCAGAACGTGGTCTGCTGCGACTGAAATACACAGCTTCTGCAGACTGCATCACTTAAAGTAGATTGCAACATAAAACTTTTTTTTAATTTTTGTACACTTGAAAAAATCAGTTGAACATCCAATGACTGAATAAATCAGATCACTCTGTCAATACTACAAAGTAGAAGATACCTATGTTTTTGTATGGGTCTTACAAATGATATCTAACTTTTATAATACCAGATTGTTTTATTTTTTCTATGGTTCTGATTTTTACAGTTATTTAAATTACACTTAAGAGTCCTTAACTACTCTTGTGCAGTTAACTTTGAAACCAGTTTAGGTAAATGCTGGTTAGTTTGTCTCAAATAACCAAAAATAATTTTGCAACTTTAGTGACATTAATATATTCTCATCAGTTCTCTGCACAATTTTTTTAATAGACTAGCAGTTGTTTAGGCTACGGTACATAGTTAATAGTGGTAATGCTTTTGGCAGGATAACGCCCCTGTATTATGTACTTGAGGCAGTTGTGTTTACAGATCATGAGTTGGTGTTAAACCTTTGTGCATCATCCCCTTGTGCTTTCTACTGTGATGCACCAAGGACAGTGTTGATTATACACACATTAGTGAATATTTAAAAATTGAGAGTTGAACTGTTAAAGTGAACCAAAGTTAAATTTCTGAACTCCCTCTGATTAGCAAAATTATGAGCTTTATCTTATATGAATGTTTTAAAAATTGCTTGCAGTAAAAATTGTCATATTTACACATTTGTATATGATAATACAATCTTCTTTGTTATAGTGGTGGCAAGTGGATAAGGTCTCGCCTATAAAGCTATTTGATGAGAACAAAACCCTGTCTGGTTTCAACCTGAGACATCTGTTGTACCAGCAGAATGGTGCTCCATATGCGAAAAGGGTAATGGAATCTGTGTTTGCTTTGTGGAAAGAAGGCAAGATAAAGCCTGTTGTAGACTCTACATGGGCACTTGAAGATGTAAGTAAAAATGAAATAGTTCCAGACAGTACTAACATTGTTTGACTAGATTGGAATCAATTGCAATAGTGCAACAGATGTCACATTGGATGTGATGCAAATAAAATAAATCAAGTAATAATCAGCATAGGAACTTCTAAGTGCATCAGGGTGACAAATTATGGGTGGGACACAATTTCCATTGGGAAAGCATTTCTATTTTGTGTCGTAGATATGACAAAGTTGAAAAACTTGTTTTAATTTTGTGCTTAAATGGTTGTGAAACTGGAGAGTAGGTTTAAATAGAATTTATTTACTTTACTGCAGATTTGTTTATGATAAACAAAACATAAGCTATTTATTCAAACATATTTTTGTGACCACGTTTTCACACGTGAAATGTCTGTGGGTAACAAACATATTAAAAATAAACTGGAAAAAATAATACTACTGACATTAAGTGTCGTACAGAAGGTTAGAATGTAGCACCAAGGAAGTATTTACATGTAGACAAGATATTTGCAATAGAAATAATCTTAGCAATTAGGATTCCAGCATAATTGATAGGGTGAGATACATGGTACAAACATTGTTCCAAAACAAATACTTCACTGCAAGGAAAGTAAGTCAGTGAAAAATGTCAAGTTAGTAGCATATGAGAGATTTACCAATGTTTTTTGTTTCATAGCAATGTTACTTCAGCATTGTCGAAGTGTTTAGGTGTACATGATTTTTTTAAATTTTTTCTTTATAAATCAAAATATTTGATCAAATCCATTGTATCAAACGTGTAGGAATTTTAATTTTATCACATCAGAGAGAGGTGGCACAGTGGTAAAGTAATACTGGACTCACATTTGGGAAAACCTGGATTTGATTCCTGGATCAAGTTATGCTAATTTTTGGGTTTTCAATGAAATTGTTCCATGTGAATGCTGGGAGGGTTCTTTAATAGGCTGTGGCTGATTTCCCTCGTTGTTCCTGTCCTCATGTACAGTTGTGTGTAACCCCTTGTAGACTTTGACTCAAAGCCCAGTAAATAAAACTCTGACCCAAAGTTACACTTTTCTAGTAGGTAGGAATGTTGCTCTGTGTTATCGAACCCAAAATCAAAATTTTTAACTAAACTATTGTACTATTTTGACAGAGAACATTAGTTATTTGGCTATTTATAAACACTACTTTTACATTAAGGGCTTGTATTACCACCTCTGAATAAAAATGCTGAATAACTATTGCCCAAATATGCTATTCGGGGAATAATCACACTAGTGTATTACAACCTCTGAACAGCAACCAAATAGTTAAGTCATTTATTCAGTAATGCTTTGTTAGTTTTTTCTTAGGTAGGTACTTAAATTATAGTTACGTCATTGTACTAGGTGGAAATTAGCTTTGAGATGTTGGTGAAATTAAGCAGACTCAAATTTATCTAGGAAGAAAACTTGGATTTGCCGATATATGTAGTTATGCTGATATATTAAAAGTTAAATTGCGAAATAAGTGAATCATCTACTCATATTAATATAACATGAATCACTAACATCGTTTTTTATTGCAATATCCAATAAAGCATGATAATTACAGGATATACATTTAAAGTGTAGTTTAAAATACACCAATAGATAGCACTCCATATTGAAATAAATTGCATGCAAATTCTGGGCATAATATTGTTTAAAATATGTAACTGAAATGTAAAAACTAAATATTTCGAATTTTAAAATGTTTAAATTAAGTCTTATACAACACACTGCTTAAATAGGTACATATGATATAGTATATGTTAGCCTATACCATGTTACCAATAAATTATTTATTTGAAATGTAGCAAATTTTGCACCCATATGAGACATAACTGTTACATAATTAACCTTAAAACTTAAGTTAATGTTTGCTGGGCTTAATTGTTTAAATACTGGAAAGTTCCAATTTTTAAATTTGTTAAAAGAATATATATTTAAATATATATGTTGATTTAAAAATTTTGTCAACAATCTGTTTGAAGCTGTTAATTTGATACAAATATTTATGTGCTTGTGATATATCATCCCGTATCATCGTCGGTAACTATCACTCACAATCCATTGTCAATCCTCGCCCGCAACTTCCGTGTTCTATACACCAATGTCCACGCTGCGAGATCCCGCCATAGACACAATTAATCGTCAGTCATCTGTCGGCAGGGCGCCAACACAACCTTAAGTCTAGCCAATACTCTACACCCCTCCCTACCAAAATAGTTCCGTATTGCTAAACATAAAAAAGGTCGATGTGTTATACCATACAGTGTCCCACTACACAACATAGTCTTGCAACTTGTGAGGCCGGTGTGTCACCCTGGTGGATGTGCGAAGGCCCTTTGGCCTAGTCTGCGTAAGCTTCTGATGGTGACTTTCATGATTCTCGAATCCCCTGAACGGACTTGAGGTGCCATCATAGATAGAAGCAGTCTCGTGCTGACTTGAATTTGATGGTGACTGCAGGCGATTTCTGGACTCCGCACTCCCGGGCACCGTCTGTCGCACCGGCTCTGCACACTGTGCTCTTGGGGAACTGCAGGTGTCCTCCTGAGCTATTTCATGTGGCTCGCTGGGTTGTGCCGCTAGATGACTCCCCTGGTGAGGAGCAAGACCGCCGGCAATCGCAACTGGGACCTGTTGAGGGTCTGGGGTCGAACAGCCAACATCTCTGTGCAAAAGTTGGTCGACATGGCGTCTGTGCTCGTGAGAGGTGCTGTCTCGGACTACGTAAATAAGATGTCCTTGCATCCTTGTGATCTTGCCGGGTACCCACTTAGCGTTGCCCCCGTAGCCCCGGAACCACACAGGATCGTCCACGTTGAACCGCCGTGCTGTGATTCTGTCTTGTGTCGACACGGAGGGTTTGTGCTCCTCCTTGACTTTAGGGTGAATCTGAGCCAGTGCTGTCCTCAATGGTCGTCCCATCAGAATCTCGGCAGGTGTTTTCCGGGTCCCCGTGCTTGGTGTGGTACGCAGTGCGAACAACACCCTGGCCAACCTTGTTTGCCAGTCGCCACTTTCCAGCTTCGCTTTCACCGTATACACCATGCGCTCCACCTGGCCATTGCTTGAGGGGTGGAAAGGGGTTGAGTGAAGGAGTCTAATGCCGTTCTGCCTCGCAAAAGTTAACATCTCTCGAGATGTGAAAGCTGCCCCATTGTCCAAAATAATGCATTCTGGCACGCCATGCACGCTGAAGATGTCCCGGAGCTCTCGAACCACTACCGCTGATGAAACAGACCGCACGACTCTCACCTCTGGCCATTTTGAAAATGCATCTACAACTGTCAGGAAAACTTTACCTTGGAAAGGCCCGAAGAAATCTATGTGGATTCTTTCCCAAGGCTGATGTTCTGGCTCCCAACAGGTACCCTGTGCCTTAGGTGGGTTGGCTCGGAGTTGCTGACACCGCTGGCATCGCCCAACGAACTCCTCAATCTCTTCGTCCATCTTTGGCCACCACATATAGCTGCGGGTGATCGCTTCAGACCTGACAACACCATGTGTTGCATGCAGCATTTGCATCAATTCTTTCCGCAATGCTGCCGGTATGACCACACGGGTGCCCCAAAGAATGCATCCTCCATATAGTGACAATGCCTCTTCTAAACCAGTAAGGGCGAAGTTCATCTTGCACCCCTCTGTGATTCGGCCAACCCCCTCGTGTGTACTCTTTAACGACCCCCAGCACCGGGTCGGCGTCGGTCAGCCTTGCGATTCTTGCTGCTTCAATCGGAGGGTCTGGAAGAGCTTCGATCAACACATTCCCGACGGCTGGACATCCTTTACCGAAATGCCAAGCTGTAGCTGGCTCAATGCATCAGCGTGTCCTATGCTGGGACCTGGTTTGTACACTACCCTGTAGTTGAATGTGGACAATGTCAAACTCTACCGCAGTAGTCTCGGGGACATGATGTCCGGCATCTGCCTGACCGGGTCAAATATAGCAACAGAGGCTGGTGGTCCGTTAAGATTGTGAATGGTTGCGCGATCAAGTACTGTCGGAACTTGGTGACCCCGAACATGATGGCTAAATCCTCTTTATCGATCTGCGCATAGTTCTTTTCGTGCTTGTGTAAGGTACGCGACCCGAAGGCAATTGGTTTCTCATTCCCGTCCTCGTCAATGTGTGCTGGCACAGCACCCAGGCAGTACTCGGAGGCGTCACACGTCAACACCACTGGTTTAGTCATGTCGTAGTGCACCAACACAGCTTCCGATTGAAGGTCTTTTGCAGAACGAAATGCTTGGTCATGGGTCTGCGTCCACTCCCATGGTCTGCCTTGGTCCAAGAGTCTCTGCAACGGTTCAGCCACGTTGGCCTTGCCCTGTAGGAATCTTTCGTAGTAGTTAAGTAGGCCTAAGAAGGATTGGAGTTCCTTCTTGCACGTTGGGACTGGTGCGCTGGAGATCGCCTTCAGTTTCTCCTGTGTCAGATGCAACCCCACGTTGTCCACGCAGTATCCCAAAAAACTTCACAGGTGGCACAGCGAAGGCTCATGTGGATTGTTTCAGTTGCAGACCGGCTCCCTCGATGCAACTCAGGACCTGATGGATGCATGACCAGTGCATTTCTTCATTCGGCCCCGTGATGAGAATGTCGTCCAATAGCACGACGACGCCCTGTATCCCCGCCAATAGTGTTTCCATCAATCTTTGAAACACTGCAGTAGCGCAATGGATCCCGAAGGGAAGTTGCCGAACTCTGAACAACCCCTTGCTTGTATTTACAGTCAGTAAGCTAGCAGTTTCATCTACCGCAACCTGCAGATAAGCATCTGCCAAATCAAGTTTGGTGAATATTTTACCACCTGCTATATTAGGGATAACTCTTTCTGGCATACCTTGTTCACAGTGCACTTATAATCCTCGCAGAGGCGCACTGACCCGTCTGCTTCACGGATCACACAAATGGGAGAGGCCCAACGGGAGTGGGGGACTGGCTCGTAAACCCCTTTCTCGATGAGCCTGTCAATTTCCTTCTTTACACTCTCACGCAGTGCGAATGCCACTGTGCTGTACTTACGGAAGACTGGCACAGCCTCTGGATCACTGTGTACATGAACTGTTGGACCCGTATAAGGGCCTAGCTCTGTGCCAGTGAAAACTCTGGAGTACTGTGAAACTACTTTTGCTACTAGCTCTGATTGTTGAACAGTTTAAATTCCGGTCACTGAAATCCCTAACGGCTCCAACCAGCTGCGCCCGAGCAAGCTCTGTCCCTTACCCTCTGCCTCCAGAAGGGGCAAGTTGGCCTGTGCAGTGTTTGTCTGTACCTGTACATCTAACACTCAGAGCACTTGTAACTTCTCCTGCGACCAAGTGTGCAGTAAAAGTCTGGCCTCCTTGAGCGGTGGTTTCCTTGGCCAGAATTTCTCGAATGTCTCGTTGCTGATGATTGAAAACCCAGCCCCCGTGTCAACCTCCATGACCATCTCGCGGCCATCGAGCTGTACTGTCAGTCTAAGGGGAGGGTGATTCGCTGGCACTTTTGTCTGTACGTTGTACAGGCTGTATAACCCGCCCTCCTCGTCTGATGAACCGTTGTGGTGGGCAACGTTGTATGCTGTGTTGCTCTTATTTGGATGTGATGTCTGCTGCGCAGTAGGGTTCCAGTTCCTTTTCTTTTTGGTTATGCACGCCCACTCGAGGTGTCCAGCCTTGGAGCAGAAGTGGCACAGTGAGTTGCGGTGCCGACAGCTATCTGGGCTGTGCGAGCCACTGCAACGCCAGCAAGGTGGTAGCTCCGATGCCTGCTTCTCCTGCTTCTGTGTCCCGACTGCTGCAGTTGACTTAGCATTGAGGGGAGGTTGATGCTTGGTAACACAAACTTGGTTTACTTCGGATGGTCCGTTCGATGAGACCCCGCTGACCTTGCCCTGGAGGTCATTGACATTTCTGCTGGCTGCTTCTGCTGCTGTCGCCATGTCCAAGGCGACTTGGAACGTCAGCTTATCTTTAGCCAGCAATGCATGTTGCAGTGTTTTGTCGCGTACGCCACAAACTAACCTGTCGTGCAGCATTCGGTAGAGATCTTGAAAATTGCAATGTGCCGACAATCGCCGCAGGTCGGCCATGTACTCGGCAATACTTTCACCTTCGTTCTGGTCGCGTTTATGAAACTTAAAAGTTTCAACAATTTCACTCGGTTTGGGCTCGAAGTGATTTGATAACCAAGCCAAGATGTCCCCTATGTCCACGTCCGTTGTTGATTGTGGCAGCGACGACTCCACCAAGTCGTAAAGTTCGGCTCCACAAACAGTGAAAAATATGGCCTTCTGTTCGGCCTTGTCCATAACTTTGCTGGCCACAAAATAATATTGTAACCTTTCGGAATAAGCTTTTCCACGTATCCTGCCCAGGGACGAACTCTCCAAACGAATGAAACCCGGACATGTTAGATTATGTGTGGCGGCCTGGTTGTATCCCGCGCGCCCGTCTGTACATCCCCGAAACGCGTCAAATTCGTACCGCCTCGTCGCCAGTGTAATATATCATCCCGTATCATCGGTAACAATCACTCACAATCTATCGTCAATCCTCGCCCGCAACTTCCGTGTCCTATATACCAATGTCCGCGCTGCGAGATCCCGCCATAGACACAATTAATCGGCACAGTCATCTGTCGGCAGGGCGCCAACACAACCTTAAGTCTAGCCAATACTCTACAGTGTTGCCAATTCCAATTAATTAAATTTGCAAGTATAACCCATGTTTGTGGTAACCATAGACGAAAGGTGGTAATTTCATAGTCAATTTATGTACAGATATAAAATGAAAAATTTTTATAGAATTATTTATCTCAGGAGTTCAAGAAGTGTTAAATACAGGTAATGTGCATACCATAGCATTGCATTATTTTCAATAAATATTGGTTGGTAACCTTCTATTTAACATGAATTCTAACCTCAACTGAGTTAGAAATATGCTCGCTGCCATCTTGTAGCTATTTGCCAATTAGTTTATTCAAAGAATATGTACTTGAATAGCACTGTTTAAGAGTTGTAATATGCTTAGTCGCTGTGCAGGGAATCAAGTTTATTCAGGCATTTATTTAGAGGTGGTAATACAGGCCCTAGATATGTGAAGTGATTAAAGATTAGTGTATACCACAAAAAAAATTTAATATCTTTGATCTTAGCAGGGTTCTTACGGTCCTGGAAAGTCCTGGAACTTTGACCATGTTCTTAAAAGGCCTGGAAAAGTCCTTGATGTAATCCAATCCTTGAAAAGTCCTTGAAGTTTGGGGTTTCCTTACCTAATATTTTAGCTATTTTCCTTTCATTAAAATTCTTTCTCAGAAATATGAAACCATATTTTGTCTATGCATTATTTCTGTAATGTAATTTACTTGATGTTAAGAGACCTTTTGTAGTGTCTGTGAAATTGATACACTTTTGGGCATACCACAGCACGTTAGGTGATGCCTAGAGTTTATGTGATTACGACAAGTAGCAGTCTGCATCTGTTAGAGCTTAATAGCAAAACTTTTTTGGAAGTGAAGAGGTGCAAAAAAGGGAACTCAAGAGATTTGAAAAGGAAAAGTGGCCCAAACAAAATTTGTTATTTATGAGATTATTAAAAAATGAATTTTGTGTCAGGTGTGAGAGAAGCTAGTGTGCAGTGGATTCTGCAAAGCAGAATGTATCCCATGTTTCTCAAGTCGAAGTTGCCCAACGACTTCCGAAGCTGTGTTTTGTACCAATGATTTCATGCTGTACGTTGCGCAATTAGTGAACTATATTTCACTTTACTTACTTATTTTTATTTATTCAGTTACTGCATGTAATTAGTGGTAATTTTAATACCTTGAATTGGGAATAAAATATTCTTAATGTGGGCTAATACTTCAGCAGGAGCATGGGGCATATGCCATATTTGTTTACATTAGAACCGATGAGACTTTTTTTTATCAAAATGCCTGTCTTTAAAAGTTTTTTTTTTTTTTTTTTTTTTTTTTTTTTTTTTTTTTTCATTATTTAGTGTAATTTATTTTCATGAAAAATGGAGTTTAATTAAATATCAAGGTGATAGTTTTAAATGAAATTGAAATATTCTGGTCCATTTATCATTGGTGAACTTCAGTTTTAAAAGGGGGAGGGGAGGGATGAAACAGTAATAGAAATGTTGCAAATAAAACCTTAATAACTGAAATTAAAATTTGGCATAGGTATTAAACGTAATTTACGGCGGTCCTTGGAATTTTAGTAGACAGTCCTTGAAAAGTCCTTGAAAGTCCTTGAATTTTAATTGTATGTTGCTGTAAGAACCCTGTCTTGGTTATTGTCTGTTGTGTAAGAATATGTACAAAGATTTCAAACAGTCATTCATGTTTAGGTTCCTGAAGCAATGCAGAAAATGCATGATCGCAAGAATATTGGTAAGATAGTTTTGGACCCCAGCCTGGAGCCAAAACCAAAACCAGCTACTCCAGCCAAAGGAAAGGCAAAGAGTATCGACAAGGATGATAAGAAAAAAGAAGATGAAAAGAAAGATGATGAAAAGAAAGAGGAGGAAGGTGCAGGAAATGATACAGCTGCAACAGAGCAAGCTGCAGGTAAGTCTGTGATTGTCTAGTTTATTGGAAGATAGTTTAAACTCATTTTACACCCTATTCTGCTTCACAACTTAACTTCAGTTACATTTTCTGTATATGCAGAACTATAAGCTGCGAGTTAACTGGTTAGAAGACTTTCTTCCTAGACAAGTTTACTGCATGCTGCAATTTACTTGAAATTTTAAGGAATTATGCATAGCAAATATGTACACTGCAAAAGTCAATTGCAAGGGATGAAAGACCAATGCTGACGGCTTGCCTGTTACCCAAATGAATGATGCCAAATTTCAACCCGTAACATGTAGTGTCCTATATAAAGGTTTTTTTGTTGAAAGAAACTGCCCCCTCCCATCCCCTTCTAAAGCAGACAATTCCCCATCTTTGCCTGTAATATTTTAACATTCAGTTCGTTCATGTAACAGAGCAGCAAGAGTGTAGCTCATATATAGTCTTCAGTTAATTAATGTTAACTGTGGTATCAATAAATTTTACATTTTAGTGTACTTTTTGTGAGATCATTTAATTTCCGTTCTAATCTACAGTCACTGTTGCACACTTTGTTTTTGCATCAATGTTACTTTGTGGTATGTGCCATTTCCCCAATGAAAATCACCTTTGCTTCACAAGGTTTGTTGCTTACGTTGTGTGTTCTTTCATTGTAAAAGGCAAACTTCAGTTTGCCTTTGTGGGGCATTCTGGTGCAGAGTTCAAACCTAACTCTGCAATTACTATCCAGATCAGCTCATTTGAATTTTAACTTGATGGAATAATGCTTTCTATCTAGTCACAGAACACATGTGCATTTGTATTTTGAATATTTTTTTTTGAGAGCACTAGATATTGTAACACTGTTTTTCACATTTACTAAGTGCACAATATTTCTTCTACTGGTCTTGGTTAGTTGTGCCATCCACAAGCACTGATACTTAGTGGAAAGATTAGTCTCTTAAATTTCCTTTCAGCTGGTCAGTATTTAAATTGTTACTTTGGAGAATTGTGTTGAGTTAACTGTGATGAGTATTTGTCATTAACTTTAAATAAATGGTAGTGACCGATGTTGTATGAATTAAAACCTTCTTAAAATTTAATTTTTATTGTTTAAATTCCTCTTGAAACAAAAGCCTATCGATTTTTTCTAATGACCACGGTAGTAGAAGTACAGGTCTGGACACTCGCCTATCTACCGATGATATGGAGTTGACCCCTCTACGACTCTAAGCGCCACTAGCAATGAAGTGTTGTTTTAACATTGCAGTATAGCGACATACTAGCAGTTCTCCTAGCAGCTCCAACACGTTTGCTCCTTGTAGACCCATTTACGCAATGTTAAAACAACCCCAGAGTGCCAGTGGCACCAATCAGTCGTAACGGGGTTCATTTTCAACTCAAGTGTCCAGACCTGTACCTCTATGGCCATGCTAATGACATTTATTTTGTTCCTACTTATTACTTGTGTGTAATACTATTTTCCTTTTTTGTTCCAGAAACCAAAGAAAAAGAAGCTACAAGTTGAATCAGTGAAGGAGAATTATCAAAAACTTTGTTCAAAGAATCGACCACATATTGAAATTGTGCTGTGTTATATTTTTGTGTAAGATATTAGCATTATTTTGTTGATATCGATATACTTTATAAATGAAATATAATTTTGTATATATGTGTGTATGTGGAACCAAAGAATGAGTTGCTGCAAATGTCTGAATGTGCACAAATCTTGCTGCTGCCAGGTACACGGGTTTCCTCACACTCTTGTGATCAACAATTGACACAATCACCTCGTCAAATTATAAAATTATTTTTTCAAATCTTGTTTAGGTACAAATTAGCATTTCTAAGGTTACTCTTTGAACTTTTTACTGTTAAACATAGACATTTTACTGTAGTTTCATGAGATTTTTGTATGGATAATCAACTGAAAGTTGAAGCCTTGTAACTGAATGATCCCAACATGGTGCGTAAAAAGATTTACAATGCGGCTAATGCTTCATGCCTTACAAATTCAACAGCCAAAACAGATCTTGAAGTATAAAAAATGTCTTATTGTGAAGTACCTCATTCTTAACTAATTCAAAATGTTCCATCATTCACACACCTGAACTTTACATTGTGGTCATGTTTATTCTAATCCTAGGAAACATTTGAAGTGAAAGGGATCAATCACCTGGTTCAGAAAAAGTAGCATTTGAGATTATTGCTTTCCACCACTGAATTTTTAACAAATAAAGGGAGATGAATTTTTGTAATGGCAGCAACTCTCTGCATATCACATTAAACACATTGCTTCAAAGTGGATATTGTCATACAATATTGCCAGCATTGTGCTGTATATTGTCTTGTTGCAAATTTATGGAGTTAGAGTATGTGCTTTAAGTGTGTCAACATGTGTATAAATATTCTCTTTTCATATACATTTCTGGATTAAATCTTATCTGCTACTGCCATGTTTATAACAGTTATTGTGCTTTTCAATTATGACAAGAAATGGGTTCAACTAATAGTGATGACTGAAGATATGCATTTCTGTTGCTGTGATTTTAAAAGAAAATAGTGTTCCCACTTAGTCTTTAATTTAAAACCTAAGTTACAGCTGTAATATTTTACTATGCATTTTAATGAAATTTTGTGCAGCTGGAAATTATGTTCCTACGTGTTAGCATGGTTAGATTTGCTAGCTGTTTGTCACAGTCAATTGCCAACAAAGCAAGTTGGGCTATAAGTGATCCTTTCTTGAAATAATTGTGCTTATTGATGTAAGACTGATGTTGCTTAGTCACAGTTTAGTTATATTATTTTTGTGTATTGTGACTGCCTAGTAAGTGTATTCACTGGTTCCACGGTTATCAAACTGAAATTGATCCATTCGGAGATGGCTAGCAAACACATTGTGTGCTTACAGCATGTTTGAGAAAGAAGGCTCAATAAAGTCAGTTGAAAGAATTGAAATAAAATGTTTATTTTCAATAATAGTGCACCTAATCCTTTTGAACATGTTGATGTTGCAATTATATTTTAAAGATTTGCTTAGTACTGGTAAATCACTTAGGTCAGATTTCACCAACCAAGTTTAAGCAATTTAATCTAGATTACTTGGTACTTAATCTCGATTATACATGTTTCGGGTTTCACCAAGCAGTTACTCGATTTTCTCGTCTTAAGCGAGATTAAATTTCAACTGCTCAATTTTGGCCGGGTAACGTCACTAATCATACTTTCAACATAGGTATAGTATGTGCTACCAATATCTACATTAAGTTATGGGTCGCCATACTAAGCCATTGTACGAAAGTATTCCCATGGCCAGAACATGCTCGTATTTGCTAGTATTCTACAGAACTTGATAGTAAAAATAAACCACTGCCATAGAAAAACAGGTCTGGACACTGGCATTGAAAAGTAACCCTCATGACAGATTGGTGCCACTGGTTGTGGTATTTTTATCATTGTGTAAATGGAGAAGTTTGTATTAAAACTGCTAGGGGCACTAGTAGTAACATGGTATACTGCAATGGTAAAACACCACTATACTTGTGGTGCTGTCAGGCTTATGTGGTCAACTCAATAGAACTGGTTGGTGTCCAGACCTGTATTTCTTCTGTTCATAGAGATATCTTATTTTCAACAATGCTAGTTGCAAGTAAATATTTACATATTTAGACAAAAGAATAAGTTTGTATATTGGCGTATAACATAGTGCCATAGAAAAAATAAGGTGCATAGTGCATATAAAAGACATACCAGTAACAAGACAAAAATTTTACCCTGCTAAAAATTGTTTTTTTTTTTTAAAGGTAATCAATTTGTGCAATGTCTGCTGCAAACTACTTACAGGGAAATGAATATGAGACATATTTTGATGTGCATTTATTTGCAAAATTTATAGTTGAAGAGGCTATGCAATCAGCAGTTATTACATGTGTTAGGAGAAACGTCAAACTAATTGTAGAGGACATTTTAATGCATGCATTTGATCTAGTTACAGGAATGCATGTTATGGACAATTCTAAGAAACTTCCTATTCTTCCAGACAGTATAGATTTACTTTTCGTAGAAACTTCCCGGCAGAGTTGTTATGAAAATATTAAGTGGCCCACAATAGCAGAGTTTTCAGTTGAGTTGGGAACACAGAAGATAAAAGAATTTCTACTAACTTGGCCTCGCAGTACGGAATGGTTACATTGCATTGATTTTGTTTCCCACAGATGTGATGCCTGTAATCAATACTTCTTGTATGAGGTAATTCACACTAATATCAGTAATAAGTTCCTAATTTTTAAGCCTACTAAAAAAAGTTGTTTTCAAGCATAGCATAGGTAATGTTCAGTAATAATTACTTTAGGTTAAAAACTGCAATTTTGTAGAAATGTAAAAAAATTTAATTTTTTTCTCAGCGATGCACAGTTTGTACACACAAGCACGAACATTGGCTACGCCTACCAGTGTATCCTAGGATTATCTTAGTGGTGTTAGATCTTATGATTTCTCCCTGAACTTGTATGAATCCTAGTGGTCGTGGGAATCGTAATTTAACACGAAAATGGCATCAAACATACAAGAAAGGGTATTACATATTTAGCTACATAGTATGCTACCAGATTCAGTGATAGCCTACATACATACTGCAAATTTAAATTTAGTTTTTGGGTTTTCTGGACCTAATTTCAGCAGTTTTATGCAGATAAAATTAAATATTTACACGTCAAAACTACTAAAAGATTTAACATTTTGGAATTTTACTATATTTCCTTTCAGACATCTTACTTGTTCAGTACTCTACAGCAAAGTTAACTTGGTTCTAAAACACACTTTCAAAGGCACAAAATTGTTTATTTAAATTCAATTTGTGCAAGAAAAATGGTGAAAAATAAAATGTCTCTATACCAAACTAGAATTGCATAGTACAGTAGTTATAAACAAGATCATGTTTTTGTGCAAGAAAGATACCAGTGTGTACTTGGCTTATCACAACTCGTGATGTTTACATCACAGGTTGAACTAATATACCATCATCCTCCCTTGCTAGCCAGAGTCTACCTGATGCCCAGACACAATGTTTAACTGCTTCATACAACAGATTTCTAGTAATAGTGTTCTCTATATACAACTCGGTTGAAGTAAGTGAACCCTTGTAATGACACACTCCTCAGAACATGTCAGAAAATGTACATCTTAAGACTATAATGTTGGTAGTTTACAGCTATACCCAGAAATCTGCGACGAGAGATTTGATATTGGTCACTTACAGTTAATCACGTGGAAAATGTTAGAAAGTCACTGCATGCTTTTGGAGTGTACTGTCTGTCACCCTTGAAGTAAATGCAGATGTCCTAAACTAACTTAATGACTGTATGTTGGATTACAGTATTTCAATAGAATGAGGAGAGTCCATATAATTAAGGAGAGTACTGTACATCACAATTTTCACATTGCATTTTTATATTGGGGAAAACAAAATATAAAATGTGCTTGCTACACCAATGTTTTCCTGAAAACAAAATTACTTTTAATTACAAAAAAATATTGACTTTATAAATTGTAGGTTTTAAAATTAACGCAGTGACATAAACCATATATATGCTTCCAGAGTGGTGCACCACAGATTTAACTAAGCACAGTTACTTACTTAAGACAGGGGAAAATATAAACACACTAGAGTTCCTACTGGACACACACATGCGACGTCATGATCTTGGTCAACGGACTGCGAATGATCATGCCGGATGAGCAGCATGGTACGTTGTAACTATCATCCTGTTTCATTGGCAAAGGAGAAGGGGAGATGGTGACTGGTGCACTATATATCTTGTACGAGGGCTGTGGTTGTTGCAGCAGTTAGGGAGTTTGCCTTTCACCAAAATGATCCAGGTTCAATTCCTGGCAGAGCCGACTAAGGTTTTTACATATGGGAATTATACAGTCGAAAGGTTTTCTCAAGGTCCTGGTTTCCCCTATCTCTTCAGATCAGCATTGCTCTGTACTCGCGCGTATCATCTCTCACCAGTGCTGAAAATTTTTAGTTTGAGCCCTGCCTAAAGTCTCATTACTTCCTATGCAGTACACAGTCTTCTTGACCTGTTCTCTGGCATTGGATCTGTCATTAGTGACACAGCGCAGTACAGCCAACTGTGAAGCAGTTTTCGGGTATTTTCTGACTTGGACTATCTGTGTCCAATATCAAATTGTTTATCTCTACACTGCTGTAGGTAGTTGCTAACACCCATAGTTTACTGCATGTGTACAGGTAAGCCTATAACAATATTCAGATATCCAATGCTTGATATGACTTGAGTAGTACAGGTGTTTATATTTCTGATGCACTATACTAACATATCCATGTCTCGATGCACACACAGCTCACATTTTGCAGTAGTCTGTGGTAGAGTAATGTAAACTGTTTACTCTTATCTGTTCTCTAGTAAGCTGTAGAAGCTTGTTGTCCCATTACAAGAAGACTGCAAAGATTATTTCCGCCAGTTACACAACTGCCACTCTTGACACATTTTGCCCATTTCTAGAACAAAAACTGCAGTACTTGTGGTGTAGCTGGCATTTGCAGTTCGTTTTCTTGCAAGCTATGATGGATACCAAATGTTGCCGTCAGTCACATCAGTATTTGAGAAGGGAGGGAACTTGACAAAAGGAGTGAGAAAATGTTAAGTGTCAAAAGTAGTTTGTGGGTTGGCATCACCTGGTTTGTGCTCAGCAATTATGGAAGCAATGTCCGTCTCAGCATGCATTCTAGTAACAAATGGTGTGCACAATTGTGGAGGACCTACTAGCTAGCCTGACTACCCAAATCCTCTGGAATAAATGACTCTTGTGCCAAAGAATTGGCTGTTTCCAGCTGATACTGAATAGTTTGACGCTACTAGTGACTAAGTGGCTAGTAAAACAAACTGGCAGTGACTGCAGCTTATTTGTAAGCTGAGACAAAGGCTGCTGGGCAACTAATTACGTATTCAAAATAGAGAAAACCAAGTACTCACTTGGTACCGTTGGACTTGATAGTGTCGCACAACAGTACGATGACACACATGTGAGTACTTGGGTTTCTCTGTTTTGAATATGTAATTAGTTGCCTTGCGGCCTTTGTCTCTCCGTATAAATCGTTGCTTATGTTTTGTCTCTTCCGCCATCTTATGTCCACCCTCGTTTGTATCCAACATTCCTGTAATTTCTTCACAATTTTTGTGCCTTTACACCACTCATCAAACACGCTTACGTGCAAAATGTGTGTCGTCCTTCTGTCTGTCACTATCAAGCCTCACGGTACCATGTGAATACTTGGGTTTCTATATTTTGAATATGTAATTATTTGTAAGCTGGTTTACATATCTTTGTACTTGTTACACAACAAATATGAAGGTCCAGCAGGGTAACTTGCACACTGTGAAGCCTTGTCAGGCAGTGTTTGTTACTTGTGTTCTAGGTATGATGATCAATAGTGTTTGAGAATGCAAATGTTCACTAAGCACTCACATTCATTAACTTTAACACCCCGGTGAAGTTTTACACTGTTGTCCACAGTGTTTTGCTTGCCTTCTTTGCACAGCTGGCGACACCCAGTTTTCATGTAGTATATACAGTATTTTGCAATATGTAGCTGCATTTGAGCTTGCTTGGTGACAGATTCTGTGGCATAAGTCCACTCAGCAGTTCTATTCTTGGAACAGTGGTTGGTGCATGTTTAAGATGTACTGCTGTAGTCAGTTGATGATCATTTTTATTTGTTTGTGGGTCAGGTGTGGTTTAAATTCTTAAATAACATTGGCTTGTGTGTACCAATGAAATCACAGAAACAATTAAAAAGAAATTGAAATTAAAAAAAAAAAAAACTTCAATTCTGAGTTACCCATTTTCAGCTTGTTGGTACTAATTTTCACTTGTAAATATGTATTACTAGGTCAAATGGAGCATTCCGACACCAGCTTATCCAATTCCACAAGCAGTGGCTTCTGTTTTTTTCACAATGGCATTATCTAAACTCAAGCCAGATGTCTACCCAGTGCAGGTAAAGTTCATCTGCATTTCACATTTAAAAATTATCTACAGTAAAAATTAAAGTTTTAAACAATTTTAAACCTGAAGCTGTTTTCCAAATGAGATTCAGAAGCATGGGAGCAATATAAACAAAACTGGTAACCTAAGAATTGTATTGGTGGAAAGTATTTAACAAAGTTTGGTAAGATCACAATCTTGACTATGTCACTCATTTAGCCATCACACTTATTAGAAAATATGTTAAAAACTGAGAAAGAAATATATAAATATTTATACTGAAAGTAATTTACAATTTGAGGTTTAAAAGATACAGTAGAATGGGGTGATTAGAAACACTGGGGTGAATAGAAACGCAATTTTAAAGCTAAAGTTTCGATATTAATTCTGTTTTTAGGTAGGCATGTTAAAACAGTTTACAAATAGTAGTTTTATAGTAATTATAATTTTTTCAAGCAAAAGGTGTCAGCTAGGAATTTATTTCTAATTTTATTCCTAATCACCCTGTTTTACGGTAGCTGTTACAGGCAAATGTAATTTTATTTAAGTTTGAAGTTGTGCATTTTTAATGAGCTTTTTCAGTTATATTACAGTCATTTAAATTACCGTATTTACTCGCGTAATCTCCGCATACTTTTGACCAAATTTTAGGCCCAAAAAATGGGGTGCGGCCATTATGAGGGGTTTTCAAAAAAATTACCTTCTAAATGTTGTATGGTGTAGAATATAACAAATGTAAATTTTTTTTTTATATTTACTCGTCCATAGCGTGACCATTTCTTCTAAAATAAAGAAAAAGATTTTGTCGGTGTATAGTACAGTAAACATGGAAAAATTAAGAGACTATAAAATCTTGTTAATCCATTCATGTGCATCACTCGATTAAAGTCGTTCAAAATTATCCCGCATAAGACGTTTACATTTTACGGTCCATTACACGTACGCTATTATTTCCCGTGAAGTAGTTTATAAACAAATCCGATTCACGCGTAAAACGTCACAACTCTCCAGACGCCGTTACGTTTATCAACAGAGCATCATCAACCAGCGAGTGTGACTCATTGTGTCAACAGCGCGTAAACCAGCGAGCGTGACACATCGTGGCAACAGCGCATCAACAAGCGAGCGCAGTGTTACCAACCTTTGTGTGAATTATTCAGGTACATACACCTCAAAATTCGGGTACATTCAGGTACAATCGGGTTTAAATTCGGGTACTTTTACAGGTACCTTCAAAATAATCTGTCTTTTTAAGTATTAACACTTAAATAGTCACTACAAAGTTTTATCAAAACTACTTGCCCACATCTCTCGTATCTCGTATTAATTACACTCACAACTGCCTGTTGCTACCGTCTGCTTATGTCTGAAACACAGTGACGGCGGGGATCGGAGAACATTTAACCCAGGAAACTGGGTTCCCTGTTTGCTGTCAGTATGTAGAGCAGGGAATAAACACTCTCCTCATTCTGCTTGTTCTTGTTACAATAAAATCTGTCGGCATCTTATTTTTTTATATAACATTTCTGGTATTATTTTGATATTCTTTCATAAGCTTTGCTTTTGAAAAGAATTTTTTTTTAAACATTTGACTATTTTCATACCACGATACAAACTTGTGAAAAAATCAAACTAATGATGAAGTCAATTTATTCGAAATACCATTTTACACCCCATTAAGGCCTAAATTACGGAACTTTATGTAAACCAAAAGTTATTGCAAAATTTTTAGTATTCAAATATGGCGGAGAATGTTTCCCTTTATATATGCAAACACACAAATGTAATTTGAAACAAAATTAAGTTACTGTCACAAATATAAAAAACCTTAAAACCAAACAATTAATATGGGGCTAATCATCACAACGAATTCGGGTACATTTGCGTACCCTAGCCAGTACTGTCGGGTACAGGGTACAGACAGCACAATTCTGGTACGTGTACCCGAATTCGGGTACGGTTGGCAACACTGAGCGAGCGTGACTCATCGTGGCAACAGCGCATCAACAAGCGAGCGTGACTCATCGTGTCTGGTACCTAGATGCTCGGTTCTGCTGCCACGTCTATAGGCACGAAAAACGAAGGATCTAGTCGTGCGTGCCGGCGCGCCACGCTTCCGATCGACGAACGTTTGCAACGGTCGCATTTTGGAGATCACATTTTTGCCATTCTGGCCAAGATGTTTTCTCGCTGAAGTCCATAGCAAAACCTGATCTCTTGGTAAACATCTTAACAGAGTTTTACTGTATTGTATCCCATGTTGAAAAATATGGGGTGTGGCCATTATTCGGAGTTTTTAAAATACTGCTCTAGGCCTTTCAAAATAATGGTGCGGCCATTATGCGATGGCGGCCATTATGCGAGTAAATACAGTATTTTATTTCAATACATGCAATATCAGAGTAACATGTAAGAGACCGTACTGTAGTATGCTTATAGTAGCTGGTTAGAAGTAATGGGCAATTAGGTAGAGGAGGAAGGGGGGAAATGTATTTACAATAAAACCCTCTAAAGAAGTTTCCTATTTAAGAAGTTCGTGCTTAATAAGTTGAATAATTTTGCACCTTATGTTTATGCACATGTGTAATTTAACCAGTTTAAGAAGTTTTCATGGTTAGTAAGCAATATTATTTTCTGTCCCACCACAAATGTTTCAACAGGGTTTTACTGTATATCAATCTATTCAGTCATCAATCAGAATTATAATCCCAACCTTGATACATAATTGAGGTTAGACTGTGCAGGCTTCTATTCTAGTTATGTTGTTTTATTATTTTGAGAACTATATGAAAAGGTGGTGTTTAGTTGTGTTGGAAGGTTTTGAATAATTGTTATAATGAGTGAAATGTCTCCATAGCAACATTTTCACTTCTGCGAGGTGTATTTTTTTAAAGTTCTATACTGTAGGGATATGTTAGAAGTTTTGTGATGTGGTTGAAGCACCAGGGAGGCAAGGTCCCTCAGCTCATCCATACAAGGGAACTGCGTGATTTTGAGATGTGTGCAACCTGAAATGCTATTTCTTATTTTCAAATTACTATTACTGTACACTATTTAAAACTGTATACATTTTTCCACATTCCTAAATGGAATTCTAAATACATTATGCAAAAATATTATGCAGCTACTTTATAAGCAGTTTACCTTCTTGCCCAAGTTTTGTCCACAAAAAATATTCCAAATGGCTACTACAGTATAAAGTAAAGTGTTCATGCAGTAACTTAAGTAAAAATAATAAGTACACTTGCATATGAACATTTTCTGAATCACTTTACGTACACCTTTTACTGGTATCAGTAGAATTAGATCTCTCATGGCATAAGCCTGGCTTGTCTGGCTACAACAATAGTGAGCTTTCCCCATGTCCCAGGCCTTGCTCAGCAGTTTTCGCTGGTAGCTATCAGGGAGCTGTTGTGTTTGCAGACTTCAGTCTCCTTCCAAAATCCCTTTTGTGAAATGCTGTTGTCATATTTTATTTTGTGTTATTTTTTATTGGACTTTATATTTTGTTGATTGACAATGAGGTCATTAGAGAAAGCTCTGTTCAACTTTCACAAAGGACAGGAACTGGGAGAGGAATCGACAATGGCCTTTGCTAGGGGACCATCACAGTTTTCACCTCTGGGAGTGATTCCAGTAAACCATGGAAAACCAAAATCAGAAATGGTTGGAGCTAGGAAATTTAACCTGGATCCTCCCAAATGTGTTCGAAACATGTTATTGTTGCACCACCACACTCAGTTTGAATGTACTGTATACGCCACAGTTCACGAGTCACATTTGTCTTGCAAGTAGCTTCGTATACAGCTCAGCACAGAAGTTATTCTTCCCGATTACAGGAGCTATCCCATGGTAGGTGGATCAGGACTGACAGAGGACTGTCTATTATTCTGTAATTAGCTCCAGAACTCTGTGATGTTAACAGCTGCGCAGGATAGCCAATGCCCACATTCACTGAATAGACAAAAATCTTTTGGTATAGTGTATAAGACAAACAAGTGCACTTGTATGACAGTTCTGGTGGCATTGTTGTTTCTGGTCCACTGCGCAACATGTAGTTGCTAGGATTTTGGCATGTTACAAACAGTGTTTCACCATTGCTGGCTCATGCATTCAGCTGACTCATGGTTTGATGAAAATAAGTTATTGGACTCTAGTTTTGGGAATGACTGACTTGACAGAAAAGTGCACTCATATATTCGCAAATTAATTTAATGACAAAGTATAAAAGCACAAGGGAACCACACTGTCTAACGAGTAATGCATCATAACAAGTAGTACATAATACGGCCAGTTATCAAAATACAGTATTTAGAACGCAGGCTAAAATTATGTAGTGCTTTTATATTATAATTAACATATTGTTAAATTTTTTCCAGGTCACATACCAATTCGAAGGCCAAAGATTTGCCCACACACCTGGGAACACCAATTTCTGTGAAAAGTTTCTTCAAAATATAATAGAAAGCAAAATCAAATTAATAAAAGAGATTAACTTCTAGCAGACAACATTTAAGTAGTGTGTAAAGTACTACAAATTTTACTTTAAGAAATACAACAGCATTTGTGAAACAGTTCTATTTCCATATTAGTTAAAATAGCTGTGTCCGTAATTTCTTTATTCAACTACAATTTTTCGTGTGGCAACACATTACGAGCAAATCACAAGTTTTCTGAACCACGCTCAGTAACTTATATTAATTTTCAAATGAACGTACAAAGCATTGCCTACCCCGGTGCCCTAGCGAAAACGAGAATAGGGATTAATACGTTAAATCGTATTATTCATTTGGGCTCGAACACCTTTCACGTAATGGTGTGCAATGTTTAGAAATTATGTACCGTGATACAATATCTGAAAAGTTTCACGACACACACAATAAAATCGCACAATATCACGCTACAGTATAATATTATTTGTAATATAAAATACTTTTTTAAAATCTAAGTAATAGTTCTTCTACGGATAACATCAAGAGTGCGTAGTAGATATATAAACGCTTGATTTCTACGCTTTTTTCGAAATCAATATGGATAAAATACTCTATGACAATCCTAGATAATGATATTTGCCAACTTCATGTGTAAATATTAATCCAAAATTACTCATTCCTTACACGTGATCTCTTGCGCCACAGTTAAATGGACGAGGTTTCGGCGTCAGAGATTATGCCTCAGAAGTTCATAACACTGGAAACAATTTTGTATAAAACGTTGGCTAAAACTATTGTCTAGGATTGCTATTGTTTAATTTTCGCAAATTGGCTTCAAGAAACCTACAGTTATAGATGAATGCTTTTAGCGTTGAATTATGTACCACGCCCTCTTAAGTACACAAACTAAGCACAATAAACAAATTTAAAATGAAATATGGTGGTTAACATAAATATTCAACACCTTTCTCATCACTCTCATTTGAGCATTCACAGACTGCTTCATCCGTAGAGACGACTTTCCTTGAGTCAGTAAGATTTGTAAAAATAGCAAAGCTTCCTGTTTGTGAGAAATATTACACCTTTTTGTTTGTTGCAGCGCTAATGTTATGGCTGGCAGCGATGCTTGGAATTGTTTTGTTTGTTAGTCTGCCATCTTATGTATAGTTGTTGATTTTCTCGAAGTTGAAAACATTCTTGGATAGTTGTTAAAGAATTGTTATCAAGTGGTGGTGGTGGTGGTGTTTTTTTTTTTTTTTTTTTTTTTTTTTAAAATATATATTTTTCACAGTTCACCAGGCCTCAAACATTTCTAATGAAACATTTGGTTCTCCGGGAGTTGCGAGTTGGCTTTAAGATAGCATATTTTGCGGTGCCGAAACGTGAATTGTGAATAATGACAGATGAGTCTGCGCCATTTTGATTGAGGTTAGAGCGGGCCGAGAACAGGGTGAGGCATGCTCTTAACCTAGTAGAACAGTTCAAATCAGATAAAAGTAAAATTGGATTGCTCGTCCCCCCATACCGGGACTTCAGTGCTCTGAAGACGGATATGATGCTGATCATTTGCAGTACGAACTATTTTTGTCTTCCAGCAAGGATTTCGACGCTGACGCCCATGGATGACGTCTCGACAACTTTGGACGACTTTTATACTCAAGTGATGGCAGATTATGATCTGTTGAACACTTCATCTACTGTGTCTGTGGTTGGGTCACATGTGTGTAGTCATAATGCAAGTGTTCGCAAATTAAGCTACCTACATTCTAAGGTAATTCCCGAGAATGGGTTAACGTTTCTTACTTGTTCACTGTGCTGATAGTTGAGAATAAACAACTTTCTGATGTCGAACGATTGTCACACTCGAGAACGGCTTTGGAAAGGTGAGCAGGCATCAGTGATACAGTCTCTAACCCTCTCTGATGCCAATTACGCAGTCACATGGGAATTCCTAGAAAAGCACTACAGTATAAGCACTACCATATCAAAGTCATATTGCAGTTTATTAAGGTATGTATAGGTCGTTCTGGATAAAGTGAGTACTAAAAATTTAACCTTTGAAAAATATCACTAACCATTACTACGTACAGTTCAACATTTACTATACGTAGTTGCCTTACTGCTTATACGGTTGGCAACAAAATTACGCAAAATAGTCCCGTGTATTTTCCTATTTAAATACAATACTCAAACAAAATCAAAGGAAATCATCATAATTGTGTGTCATGCAAAAAAAATTATTTTTTATTAAACTGTACTGATTAGTACTACCAACTGCACAAATTATCTTACACGCGCATACTTCAAGTGACATGTCCAGAGAGGTTAGACATTTGCCCGACGTTAGCAGTTAAATGTTAAATTACATCAAATGAAATAAATATTCCAATCTTTAGTCACGGAGACAGTGTGACTACCGCCACCAGTATCACAATAGCCTCGTCATATCAGTTACAGTACATTGCTGGTAATACTTGTAGTCTGTTACGCTGTGATATAATTCAAGGACATCAACTGCTTGTCGAGGGAGAGGGAAGGCGACACATCACTCCCTTACCTAAATCCAAACAAATATTGCTATCATAGTAGTGTATTTCTCTCTGTATTCTATGACCAAGACACACCAGACGACCTACATTATTGAACACTGGTTAATTTAAATTTTTTGTTTTTAGTTATGAAGAGAATAATTAAAGACTGAAGAGGGAAAAAAATCACGCTTCAACAGCATGCTGGATGTCCAATGCTAGGCCGCACGCCTGGAAGTGGTGGTCAACGGGGCAGAGAAACCCCCACCCCTCCTAAATGTTTGAACTTACATTAGATAGAACAGTTATGGAGTCCAGGTCCCTTTACCTTACAGAAACTACTTAAATAGCACCATTTTGCACCTTAAAATCCTAATTTTTCCAGGAACCATCTCCCTGCTTTATAGTGTGAGAATCAGAGTTACCTATAAAACATTCACAAAATCGGGATCACTGAACATTGTGTATTTGTAACATTTTCATTCTGGTAAAAATATTAATCATACATACTATTTTATATTTTCATTCCGGTAAAATTATTAATCATTCATATTTTAAAGTTGTTACATAAAAAAAAACCTGTAGAGAACTATAACACACTAACTCACAGTCAGGTATATGTGTGAAATATAACCAACGACAAAAGAAACAATTGTAATGTATTCTTTAAAAAAAAGGCACATTCTTCATACATATTTATCACTTCACGTTAACAGTTTTTTTCTTCAAAAAATCTTGTCCAGCAAGAAATGTGCACTTGACACAAAACAAATAATAATAAATATCTTAAATGTACATACTGTACTTTCTTTTGTAAATGTATAGCAGATCTACAAAACCCTTACATTTACAATTTTCTCACTTATAAAGCATGTAAAACAAGTACAACTTTCAATATTACTTTAAATTGCATTGTAAACAATCTTACTATGTACCTAGGTAAATACTGACTTTTAGTAGACAGAAAATTCAAAGAACAGCAATGATAACATCTTTAACAAAACATAATTTCTGCAACATATATTTATTATACACAACTATTCTAAAAACTCTTATCACACTCTTGTCGTCACACAAAGCACCATCAAAAATTATCACAATACATTTGCACAAAATCGTAAAACTAAGAAAAAGATAAAAACAAAAACAATGTGACACTTAAACTATTTACACATTGTAAATGGTTAAGTCAAGACGCACATGTTCCACTGCAATAAGTCAACATAACAGGCTAAAATCACACTGCATAATAAAATAACATGAACTGCTATGTATCATGCATTGTTTGTACAATTCAATACTGTACAAATCAAGATGATGTAATAGGTAGAACAGATTACCTTGATAATGCAGGTTGCTGGAAATGCACAATCCTACTATACATGCTTCTGTGATGATCATGTGTACCTTGTGTAACAATATCAGTATAAATTAAACACATTTGTGAGCCACACAAATCTAGTCAAATCACATCAGATTGTAAAAATATATACAGGATGTTCCGGGAGTAGACGTCAATAAAGAGGCGGGTGACAGAGGGGCCCAAGACCTACTAAATAAACCATACTTGTATAATCTGATTCGCAACCGTCTAAAAGTTATGAATTTTTTTTAGAAAATTTGGCTGTACTCTACTCTGAGCTAAGCATTTACTGATGGTGGAAAAAGTAATGGTCCATGTGGAACAAAATTTGTACACACCAAAGGTGATTAGTGTTGTCACATTTAGAAACTCATTTCACGTAACTGAGAGTACAGCTTCGTGGGGTAAAAAAAAAAAAAAAAGAGAATACAGCTTCATGGTGTAAAAAAATAACTTTCACAAAAGTTGTGTTTGGCTCTAGTTTGCACGAGGTAAAAAAAATATCAATGGGCCACATAAATGACCACATGCAAGGTATACAGAATATATTGTGTATACCAATATTTCAGCTCAG
Source organism: Medauroidea extradentata (assembly GCA_003012365.1). NCBI lineage: Eukaryota > Metazoa > Arthropoda > Insecta > Phasmatodea > Phasmatidae > Medauroidea > Medauroidea extradentata. The sequence continues at coordinate 20,972 of PNEQ01001985.1, read as the reverse complement.
AGTTCACATTTGAATTAAAACTAATTTTTCTGAACATTTAAGAAAATGTACTTAGTTCACTATGGCACCAGACCCTCCATTATCTGTAAGGTCATTTTCTTCCCACATTTTATACCAAATTTTATTTGCATTATAGAAACATTCCTGTACTATGATAATGCTCACTAAAGTTTAACTTCTGTTTACTAACATTTTAAAATTTAATGCACCGCCAGCTGAAAACTTACAACAGGATATCACTGGAAAGCCTACATAAAACTTGCTTATTGAAATAAAATACTTAGTAATATACTGATGTCATTTTTTCTGCTGAAACTGCAAGTAATGCCAGGTTCTCTTTTAATTCAGATTTGCGGAAAGTTATTTGAAGTGGTTTTACCCATTATTATTGTAGCTGCAAATTAAGTAATTTTTTTAAAAATACTGTACATAAAAACTAATGCTTTTATAAAATAATCTCAATAAAAACTGCAGCAAAAGTAATTTCTTAAAAATTGTCAATAGAAATTGCAGAAACTCCAATACAGATCTCCTAAGTGTATACCTAAGACTCAAACTTCTTAAAGAGGAATCTGCAATGAAAAAAACTACAGTTGAGCACCTTCCCCCTAATGGCACCACCAACCTGACTATTAGAGATTCAGAAGTGACAAACCTATGAGAGTGACATTGCCACAAAGAGCCAAGCATTGAACTAGCATGTTGGATTCCAGCAGACCCATTTTTATTAGACTTGTACGTGATGACTATAGAATTTATTAGCGGAAAATATGTAGCAAAGTTCATTGCATATTTCTATCTGAGTTTAACATACAACGAAATAGTACATTTTAAAGTACAGCAGCTATGTTGTAGGGCTTAGAAACAGTGTTTTTAATGAGCAAGGTATCTTAACGAGATTTAGTCCTTGCCTGGAGTATGTATTCTTGTCGTACATTAGCATAATGGGTAAACATGTGAAATAGTTTAGTAAGAAACTTATTTGTGAACACACTGCAACACATCTGAAGCAAGTGGTAGGCAGCATCCTAAAGGATGATGCAACAAGTAATGAGTGAACAAGAATCAGCCTTAGCACTGGTATGCTCCCAGATTCAGATTACACTCATGTTCTGAATACATGAAATTAGAAGCAGTGACAACAACAGTATTGCGCATATAACAAATTGTAACCTACACAAAATTAATTTGGGGTTAGTAAGATCTGCTCCGTCATGGGACCAGGATTCGTTAATTACCAGATTACGTTAAAACAACTAAAAGAAACTCAGGGTTTTAAGATGATTGGAATTTTAAATAGGCTAAGCCTACAAATTTCACAGTTATTAAACATTGTATTAAACATGAAGACTGCAACAGAAGTTGTATATTGTATGTATACAATTTACATAACGTATAACGTCCATTGTGCATTTTGGTTCAATTAAAAGAATGCAAATCAACAGCTTTGGACATTAATTGAGAATCATGTCACTTTTATTGCTTTTTAATGGATGGAGCTTGTGAGATACATAAAATAAATACTGTACTTTACGTATAATAACACATGGTCTTAATAATGCAACATACTGGTACACCAACTCATCTGACAAGTCATCTGTAAGATTTTACTACAGTAAAAATAAACCACCAAGATTGGGAAATGGCTTACACAACAACAAGTGTTGCATGGACTTGAATTTGTATAAGCTTCTGAATGTTAGTTCGTATTTGACTGCACCCAAAACTTTTAACCAGAATTGTTTTTACTGCACACAAATTTTTGCTTAATGTTATACCTTTGTCTTATTCCTTCACACACATAGTCAGTAATTTTCAAATAAAGAAAATCTTGGCTCGCAGAACAAAACCACCAAAACCACCACACTCGACACACATATTGGCAATCATCTGACTACAATAAACTTATAAAAACGATGGAGACAAAAGTTACTTTCTAAACTCTGTTGTAAATACAACAAATTTCATGTAGATCAATGTGACAAGCTGACAGAAAAACTTGACAAAAGTTACATGAAGACAACCACGGCGAGATGAAAATGCTTTTCACATCATGCACCAAATCAACTTTCGGCCCGATGAAACCCACTACGTACCTCCACAGATCCAGGGAAATGCACTGTCACAGGGGAACGGTACTCAGTGGTGGCAGAGTAAAAAAAAGGGGAGAGAGGAGGGCAGTGGTCCTTCCTTAAAATTGAGGGGAGAGATGATTACAGTAAATAGTGTACATTGTTTACTGTCTCTAATAGCACCAAAATAAAAAAAATGTCTGTTCTTAAAAATGTTGGTAGATTTAATTATAAATGACAGTGAATCCTGGCGTAACTTTTGAAAAATGACGTGCTTTGAAACCAACACAAGTCCTGAGGTAATTAATAATGTCATTGTCTCACCCCACCTACAATGAGATGTTCTGCCACACATGACTGTACTGATACTATGATTTGAACATCTGCGCTAACAATACTAGGGTTGTCAATATACAGGGATGCTGACTGCCTTCAGTTCACAAAGATGTTTATACCTTTAAGTCATTCAACATTAATACTGTGAGCAGACAATATTCCACTGACCACTCGCAATGACACATGCCACAAAAATAAAAATATTGTTGACATACACTTGACCACAACACAGAATGTGTTCAAACATCACAGAGAATGTGTATTTTGAATACAACAAGACTTAACTATACAAAGACATATGCAGCCTGCACTACCACAAAAAAAACCTTAAAAAAATTAGATATACTCTAAAAGAATCATACCAAATTAACTGGCCAAACATTGGAAGGCTGCAAGGACTATAAATCCTTAAATACCTTAATTTATGTACAGAAAATCCTTACAGAAGAAACACACACAGTCTACCCTGTTTTAAGTAAAATTTGGATGTGTTCTGAACTGTGTGATTGAAAGTTGCCTTCAAACACACAGAGTAGACAAACAGAGCTGGTTACAAGATAATACAGTCAAGGTGGACTAGAATGCAGACTTTAGAGTGAAATAATTCTTAATACCAGTTGGATTGACGAAATAATACACAAAATGAAATAACCATAGTACTGGATCATGACTATAAGATTTAAAATAGTTTTGGGATACTAAAAACAAATGAAAACAAAGAACGTACCTGTTTACTTCATAGGCCACTGAATTTCATAAACTTGGCAACACTTAAGATTTCACTACTACATAGGTACTCTACATTCACTTCTTATCATTCTTTTATGTTGATCATATATCAACTCAGGATTTAAATTTTGAAATTCCAATCTTGAGTAAAAATGTTGCTCTAAAATAAGGTTACCAATTCACAATGCCAGCCTCAATTCACCTGTAACTTTTAAAATTAAAACGGCACTATTCAAGGTATAACAACTTTAATCTAGGAATATCTAAAACAGTTAAAATAATAATTTTGTTGTTGTGGTTATTACTTTTACAGTGGACACTAAGCAATTGTATGTCCGCTGTTTACTGATGCCACATTCTTCCTGTCTGTATTGCTGTCCTGTGGTGATAATATGATTTCTACATCTCTTCCTTCCTTTCCTGAATGTACTTCGTCAGATTTCTCTTCAATGTTCTCATTGTACCTGCATGCTTCTACCACATACTGGTTAAAAGAATCACACTTATCTGCATATACATGATGACCAGCACCTGCCAGAATCTGCAATGCACAAAGTGAGGGTACATGTATTAGAGAATTTTTAAGTTAGAATTCAATCTGAAGTTAATCAGTCAAATACAGCAGAACCTCAATTTAATGACAGTCCACAGTTCCCAAGAACTATTTTGTTGGATTCATTGGTGTTGTTAGTTCTGAACACACGATTTCACTCCCTGCTGTCTAAAGTGTGTATTATTTTGATTAAAGTTTATGTTTAACTGTATCTAATTAAAAATAAATTAAGTTTTTAAATGAAAAGTTTAATTAATACTACAGGCAGACATTTTATGAAAAAATGTTATATCCTATAAAACTGTATTTAACATTTCCTTTTTCACAAAAATGTTAAAATCATTAACAACAGTTTTACCAAGTGGATTGCATCCACAAAACTAAAATAAAACAATTATAAAAGCATTTTACTAAATTTTTTTAAGTCTTAATTAAGAATGAAATAATGTCCCACAAGTATAAATAACTTTATGCCCAACGTAATTTCCTACAAAATGTGGCAAATGTCAATCAGTAACGGGAGTGCGGTCGGTGCACACCTTCAAACTCCTTATTTCGTTGCTACATGACCTGGCGGCTGAACAAGGGTAGGTGCAAATTGTGGCAACGGACAGTACAGAAACTAAGACAGAGATAGAGTTCCATAGTTCTGTCAGAATATGCTACTCTGCAGCGCTCTTTACTAATTTCATTACTGACAGAGTGCAGTTATTATTTATATTTTGTTTATAGTGTATAGTTTAATAATATATAAATACTAAATATGTAGACATTTTAAAATATAATTACTATCACTGAAGTACATATGTCTCGCCGAAACTATTATAAAGCCCGAATGTTACATATTTTTGGCAAGCAGTCGAACATACAGTATTTGTATCACTTTGAAGTACTGTCACAGCGTCACCTTAAAATAACCTTTTTAAAGCTCACCTCCCTTTTCAGTGTATCTGTTTGGTTATTAAAGGTTACAGTGGGTTACCCCTACTTAGGAACACATGTTACCACTTTTACTATTTGTTTCACATAATATTATGATAAGCATGTATTTTATGACTTATAGCTTTAATAATATTGTGTAAGAATGGACTTAAGATTTTCCAGGTTATCTTAAAACATTTGCTAACTGATACCGGTATTGCCATGATGCCGGCCACGTGCACGAACTCTTAAGGACTTTGTTTCAAACAAGCACAGAGAATATTGTAAATAGAAATAATGCTTCTAGAAATATTTAAATCATGTTATTTATTGTTTTTTGTGTATTCACGTAATTTTCACGGCAACATGTAATTACATAATTTTAATTTGAGTAATTTGCTTACGATGCGGAACTTTTGTTCTGTTAAAGTTGGTACACCTGATAGAGCACACAGCTCGGGCGGCCATTTTTCGGGCATATAAGGTGCTTCTCGCCAGGTACAAAACAAGTGTTCCTAGGGCTTGGCTCCCACTGAGCTCACTAGGCACTCCTCCATCTACCTAGGGCCGTGGCTGTAGCCTGCCACCTAAACCCGCCCTCTTACTTACCCTCAACTTTCCTATCCGAAGTTGTCACGGAAGCCTGCCACATACCCCCCTCCTACCCAAATTCTGTGCCCTAACCTGAGTGCTATTAACAAGGTGGCGAGTCCATTCCCCTAGCTGCGCGTGCAGTAAGATCTGTGAATGCACCAACTTGTGTAAGTTGCTCTGGCCGTCACAAGGTGCACCAGTATTTCCGTCGAAAACGAAAGTGTTCTGGAGGCTCCTGCGAGATAGTAACCACATGGCTTAAACAGTAGCAATCAGTGAGAATTGTGAATCAGTGTGAATAATAGTAATCATGTGGCTTAAGCGCACGGTTCACCTCAGTTTTCAACATCTTTTTTTATTTTTATATTTGTACCAGATATTTTTTTTCTTATTTCAGACACATATTGTGACTAAATCTTTCTCTTAGAAAATTGTTGTATCTCTCATAGTTTTTGCATAATGAGTCATAAACGTCAAAATTTCGACTTTACGGTTTTATGTACGCCACTAAAACAAACAGACATACCAAACCGAAAAAATTCACAATGTATAACAATGTTATATGCTATGATTTGAACTATATAAAATAAAATATAAATACATTTTTGTATTTTTAAACAATTTTTGAAATGTATAAATTTTCATTTTAAAATTCAGTACTTTTTATTAAATACAAAAATATTTTATTTCTTGTTTTTATATGTGTCATTTCACAGCCTACAACATTATTATACACTGTGAATATTTTCGGTTTGGTATTACAGTTAGTTTTAATGGCGTACATAAAACCGTAAAGTGCAAATTTTGGCGTGTACAACTCATTACACGAAAACTATGAAAGATACAACAATTTTCTACGAGGAAGATTTAGTCACAATTTATGTCTAAAAAAAGAAAAACAAAATCTGGTACAAATATAAAACTAAAAAAAAGACATTGAAAACTGAGGTGAACCGCACCCTTAACCAGTGAAGTGTTTGTAAATCTATGTACATAATCGGAACTTGTGAAGAACCTGTAAATTGTGCTGTAAATAACTAGTGTTTTTGAAACGTGCGAAAGTCTCCAATATGGAACAGTGGGACTTAACTTTAGTTTTCTTCATTTGCAATTGTCTTGAATTCCTCCACATTACTGATGAGGAAATTAGGAGTCTAAAAGAGGATCAAAGGCAGCAGGCCACCTCTGTCCATTGTCAGCTTGTTAAGGGACCAGAACCCTTTCCTCCGGGGCTTATCCCAGAGTCACAGAAGTTGCCAGGACCAGAACTTGCAAGAAGATACGCTTTAGTGAAATTCTAAAGGAGATACAATGAAATCAGATGACACTCCTGATTCCTATCAGATCTCTTCAGCATACACCTCTCCTCCACCCACATATCAGAGACCTCATCCAAGAAGAACGTCAGGTACCCAGGTGGGCTATCCTAGTGTCAGAGTGCAATCAGCAACTGTTGCGCCAACTATTATAAGGTGAGTGGTCGCCGACCTACCCCCAATATTAAAGAAATTCTAGATCCCCCCTCTTCAAGAGCAAGGTGGACTTTGGTGTTGGTCCTTACCAAGGGAAGCCACTCTGTACGGAAGCGCTACCCACCTCCATTCTCTCTCTCCTATTATGCTAGCTAGGCTATCTGCACAAGTAGTTACCTGATAATCAAGCCCTTACTACCCTGAAAAGAGGAAGCAGGTCAACTTTAAGACCCAATTTACTGTGATTATTTTATTGCTATGTTCTCGGCACATATGATGGACTTACAAGCATATGCATTCGGTGGCAAATTTTTAATCATGTCTTATTGTTATAGTCTTTGCATTATTTTACTGTTGCCGTCTTGCAAATGTATTTTTATCAGTTTTTACGACTACATTCTTGGTATTATTTTATTGCCATTATCTCAGCATTATTTTATCTCTGTGGACACAAAAATATAAATTTTAAAATCTGTTATATTAATGATTTCTTTGCATTGTTTTATCATTGTGGTCTCATGAATATATTAATCAATTTTGACAATTTTCTTTGCATTTTTGTGGGTTTTATTTGGGAGTGGGAGAGAGAAGGAGCTGGAAGAAGAGAGTGCAGTGTAGGTAGACGTGGGATTCAAGTGCATTCTAGTTGAAGTTGTTAAATTTTTTGACGTGACAACGTCTTATAATTCGATAGAGCCGGCTGCACGCACGAAAAAACATGACTCATGCGGCGTTACCTCGCTCTGAGGCGTTCCATGTAAGGCTTGAAGTGCAAGCGAGAGCGCGGAACGAGCGACAAAGAAGTACAATCGGCCTTTGCGTTCAGCAGCGTTCGACATCCGTCTCTCTCTTACTTGAGTGAGCGATGCGTCTGCGTGGAGTAAAAACTATTAAATTGTAAAAAAAAAATTTACATAATTGTATTTATGCGTACAAATAAATATAACTTGATCAATTTCATTGTGATTTCCAATTACTTCCTTCTCTATATACATCCAAATCTATTAAACAAATGAAATTAAAATTTTCTTTTGAAAAATGATACCATTC